>CM054178.1:138376595-138434095 GCA_028829895.1 Sinotaia quadrata | reverse complement strand
TCGTGTTCAGAGTTCTCTGACAGCGTACTGATCGCGAACGAAGCTACTGAATGTGAACAAGGGTACAGGCTGTAAACAATACCTCTGAATGTGAACAAGGGTACAGGCTGTAAACAATACCTCTGATTGTGAACAAGGGTACAGGCTGTAAACAATACCTCTGAATGTGAACAAGGGTACGGGCTGTAAACAATACCTCTGAATGTGAACAAAGGTACAGGCTGTAAACAATACCTCTGAATGTGATCAAGGGTACAGGCCGTAAACAATACCTCTGAATGTGAAAAAGTATACTGACTGTAAACAAAACTACTGAATTTGAAAGGAGGTTAGACATTGTAAACAATACTAGTGAATGTAAACCGAAGGGGAAGGAGGTTAGACATTGTAAACAATACTGTTGAATGTAAACTGAAGGGGAAGGAGGTTACTGACAGTAAACAAACTACTAAGTGAATATGGTTGTTACTTGTTAACTGTCTTCTTAAGAGTCTTTTTCAGTTGAGAATAAACTTGAAGCGACAAAAGTCATAAATATTTTTAAAATCACAACTCTGACTGATTATAACAAGGCTAGACTTTTAATATTTTCAAGACTAGCATTCATATATAAAACAAAAATCTATTTACTATTTACGTCTCTTCTCAATTAAGAAAGAATTATTGTATTTATTTTGGACTAGTGTGCAGGTCACAATAAAATGAATGTGTATTGATTCAGGACTGGTCTGCTTGAAAGAAGAGAATTGTGGCATTATTACGGACTAGACTACAAAATAGATTGAACACTGAATGTACGAGACTAGCCTAGGTTAAGAAAAACTTACCTCAGCAAGTACACGTAATCTTTGAATCAATTCATCTCTCAAAAGTATTTAAATGCAGCTAAACCGGTATAATCTGTTTTGTTTACAAACTGATCTCCCCTAATCAATATGGCGAATCCGCATAAAGATGTCTTTTATTGACAATTCTAACGCAGCTACACCATTTCAATTAACAGACAAAAGTTTTAATTTTCTGTGTCGTACGCATTTAAGAAATCACCCCCCCCACCCCATTTCTCACTCAGTAACCTATCTATATACTTATACTGGCTTGGGAGTGGGGGAGGAGGTGGAAGAAATGAAAGAAAATACATATTGAAAGTGATTGCAAATGTCAGCCAATACCAAACCAGTTTAATTTGAAGAGACAATTTCAATTAGAAGTAGCAATAAAAAAAATAGAAAATAATAAAATATTTGATTAATTCCTGACCTAAATTTAAACCATCTAAAAGGAAAGAACGCAAAGCTATTATTTTCTTTTCGCGAGTACATGCACTTTGAATTGTATTTATTAACTTTTACTTGTTCTGCAGACGACTACAAAATCATTCCTCTTTTATTGGTTGTCTGGCTCTGTATATTCTGTAGCAGAGTCATTTTCATATGTGGAAATGCAACCATAGGAAAGCAGCCACATGAATAATTTGAACTTTAAAAAAAAAAAAAAATCCTCTTTCTGTTCCAATTTCAGCTTATATTATTTTGTTTGTTTTGTGACGCTGTAGCGCGTGGACTATGTCGTTACGTCATACCTCTTGCACTTTGACCTGAGTTGCTGTTATACCCTTGAGAAGATATGTGAAGCTGTTTAATCTATTCGTTATATCATATTGTTTGCCTTGTGTCATTGTGCTATACTGCTTGTTATGTGTGATTATGTTATATTGTTTGTCTTGAGTGATATTATTTGTTTGTCTTGTGTCATTGTTTTTATACCGTTTGCCATGTTCTATTATGTTACACTGTTTGCCTTGTTTCATTATGGTACGTATATCGCCTTGTGTCATTTTGCTATACTGTTGTTATACTGTTTGTCTTGTGTCATCATGCTATACTGTTGTTATATTTTTGCCTTGTGTCATCAATGCTATACTGTTGTTATATTGTTTGTCTTGTGTCATCATGCTATACTGTTGTTATATTGTTTGTCTTGTGTCATCATGCTATACTGTTGTTATATTGTTTGTCTTGTGTCATTATGCTATACTGTTTGTCTTGTGTCATTGTATTATACTATTTGTCGTGTGTCTTAATGTTACAGTTTGGTATCGGAATGTCATACTGTTTGTCATGTGTCATTGTATTATATTATGTGTCGTGTAGCTTTATGTTACACTGTTTGGTATCGGTATGTCATACTGTTGGCATGTCACACTATGTGACGACACAAATGGGTAGCCTCCCGACCCGTAAATTATCTTACTGGTCAGCCACTTTAGGGTTTCAATATTAATTTATCTTATTGGTCAGCCACTTTAGGGTTTCAATATTAATATATCTTATTAGTCAGCCACTTTAGGGTTTCAATATTAATTTATCTTATTGGTCAGCCACTTTAGGGTTTCAATATTAATTTATCTTATTGGTCAGCCACTTTAGGGTTTCAATATTAATTTATCTTATTGGTCAACCACTTTAGGGTTTCAATATTAATTTATCTTATTGGTCAGCCACTTTAGGGTTTCAATATTAATTTATCTTATTGGTCAGCCACTTTAGGGTTTCAATATTAATTTATCTTATTGGTCAGCCACTTTAGGGTTTCAATATTAATTTATCTTATTGGTCAGCCACTTTAGGGTTTCAATATTAATTTATCTTATTGGTCAATGGTCAGCCACTTTAGGGTTTCAATATTAATTTATCTTATTGGTCAGCCACTTTAGGGTTTCAATATTAATTCAATTATTTTCATTGTTTGTCTATCCCCTCACGCCACACACTATCATACTCAATGGCTTGTATCGATATATCGTATTGTATAGCATGTGCTGCTGTGTCATGTGTTTATGTGTCATATTATTTGGTGTGTGTTGCTGTGTCATACTGTTTGGCGTATATTGCTATGCCAAACTGTTTGGCGTGTGCTGTGTGTCATACTACTTGGCGTGCATTGCTGTGTCATACTATTTGTTATGTCTAATTATTTGGTGTGTGTTGATGTGTCATACTATTTGCTGTCTAACTATTTGACGTGTGTTGCTGTGTCATACCATTTGGTGTGTCTTACCTTTTGGCGTGTGTTGATGTGTCATATTATTTGCTGTGTCTAAATATTTGGCGAGTGTTGATGTGTTATACTATTTGCTGTGTCTAACTATTTGATGTGTGTTGCTGTGTCATACTATTTGGCGTGTTGCTATGTTATACTATTTTGTGTGTCTTACTATTTGGCGTGTGTTGATGTGTCATACTATTTGCTGTGTCTATTTTGCGTGTGTTGCTGTGTCTTACTGTTCAGTTTGTGTCCATTCTATGTTACACTTTTATTTGACACGTGCCACCTTGTTACACTGTTTGGAGTGTCAGTACGTCATAGTACTGCATCGAATGTTTTGCTTTTCATACTGTTTCGCATATTCACTGTGTCATACTGTAATGTGTATATCACTGTGTCATACTGTAATGTGTATATCACGTGTCATACTGTAATGTGTATATCTCTGTGTCATACTGTAATGTGTATATCACTGTGTACTGTAATATGTATATCACTGTGTCGTACTGTGCATCTTTGTTTGTTGTGCTCTATGCATAACGTGGATCGCTTTATCTGCATAGCACGTGTTACTTTGTCATAATGTTGGGCGTGGGTTGTGTTATACAGTCTGGCAAGTGTTGACATGTCATTCTATTTAGAGTGCGTCGCTGTGCCTTACTATGTAGCTATTGTCACTATGTCCAACTGATTGTCATGTATCTGTGTCACATTCTTGGGCAAGTATCGATTTGTTAAACTGTTTGGTGAGTATCGTTGTCATTCTGTTCAGCGTGTGTCATTGAGTATCCTGTTTAGCGTGTGTCATTGAGTATCCTGTTCAGCGTGTCATTGAGTATCCTGTTTAGCGTGTGTCATTGAGTATCCTGTTCAGCGTGTGTCATTGAGTATCCTGTTTAGCGTGTGTCATTGAGTATCCTGTTTGGCGTGTGTCATTGAGTATCCTGTTCAGCGTGTGTCATTGAGTATCCTGTTTAGCGTGTGTTGTTGTAGGCCTATCATACAGTTTGGCGAATGAGGCTGTGTCATACTGTGTGTCGTGGTGTCATACTGTTTGTTGTATGTCGCTGTGCCAGACATCCTCACAGTGGCGATGCTGAAGTTGTCAGTGACACAGTACCTCGTCCAATCAACACGACTTATTGACCGCAAGAGTTCGGCATGCGCGAGTGGAGTGACTGTCACGGTCGAGCGGCCGGTCTCGTTGCCGGAAGCATTACACGGGATGGGGAGATTTATGTTGCGAGAGCTGACTCCAAGGCCCGTTTCCCGCCTCTCTGCAAATCAATTTTTGCCGGTCCGTAGGAAACGGTAACACGAAGGCAATGTTATCTGCCTGCCGCTGAACTTTGGTTCTTCTGTTCGTTGGATCGTAAAACGGTTTTACTTTTTTTCCCCTTGCTGTCGTATTCCTTTAAACCTTCCAATATAAATATTGAAAATGTTTTAGAAAATAAGGATAAGCTTTCAGCAAGAAGACATTTGCACGCCAGAATTAATTTATTTGCTCAAATTAAGCGAATGAGATCAGAACTACTTTTATAAAGAGAGAAGACTGTCGAGGACACGAAGTATGAAGTGTGCATTTCCAGAAGTATATTTATAATGTTACCCTACTTGTGTTACCCTACTCAGGTGTCTCACAGACAGTCATGTGAGGACGAAAGAAATTTAAAATTTATTATTGTGAGGTGAGGGGAGTCGAGTGAGGTGTACTGTGTTTAAAAAAGGAAGTACGAAGACTTGCGTATGTTTCAGAAGCTGTTTGAGGACTTGTGTGACCCATACCGAAAGATGTGAGGACAATCATTGGTGGTATTAAAACACTTTCGAGTGTAAATGTTTGCACAAGTTCTCTAAATACTGACATTTCACCTTCAGATGGCTGTGATGGATTTCGTTTAGTTACAGGCCTGGCACGGACAAGTAACTAGCAGGTTCAGTTACCCATCCTAGAGTCACTCGAGTTCTTCTAATCGATCGATAAGCCCTCCCCAAGTCAAAGCTGTTCTTTCGTACTCCCTCCCCAAGTCAAAGCTGTTCTTTTGTATGCCCTCCCCATATCAGAGCTGTTCTTTTGTATGCCCTCCTCATATCAAAGCTGTTCTTTTGTACGCCCTCCCCAAATCAGAGCTGTTCTTTTATACGCTCTCCCCATATCAGCTGTTCTTTTGTACGCCCTCCCCAAATCAGAGCTGTTCTTTTGTACGCCCTCCACATATCAGAGCTGTTCTTTTGTATACCCTCCCCTTATCAGAGCTGTTCTTTTGTACGCCCTCCCCATATCAGTGCTGTTCTTTTGTACGCCCTCCCCATATCAGAGCTGTTCCTTTGTACGCCCTCCCCATATCACAGCTGTTGTAAACGCTCGGATATATTCAATGGTATTATGCGTTGATAAATTATCTTTTGTTTTTATTACTAAAAGAATCACAGAAATGGTGCTTAAATATACTTAAATAAACAAATAAATAATGATGACTTGATTAATTAATTAATCTTATAAAATTTCTCAGCGGTTTACAATAATTGCACATAAAATACACAAGGATCTTTATAGAACAAACTAATACAACAAACAAGGATCTTTATAGAACAAACTAATACAACAAACAACGATCTTTATAGAACAAACTAATACAACAAACAACGATCTTTATAGAACAAACTAATACAACAAACAACGATCTTTATAGAACAAACTAATACAACAAACAACGATCTTTATAGAACAAACTAATACAACAAACAACGATCTTTATAGAACAAACTAATACAGCAAACAACGATCTTTATAGAACAAACTAATACAACAAACAACGATCTTTATAGAACAAACTAATACAACAAACAAGGATCTTTATAGAACAAACTAATACAACAAACAACGATCTTTATAGAACGAACAGAAGGTAATACAACAAACAACGACAATCAAGAACTGTAATCGCAAGAGAGAAACACAAATAAAATCATTTTACAAACACAAAAGAGAGGACTAAAAACACAAAGTACTCTTCTTGCTGGTGGAAAAAGATATTTCTTGTGAACATTCTTGAGACACCTAGTAAGAGGATTTACATGTTTAGCACGGCTTATTTATGTCTTTCTGTGGCGTACCGGACTTGTCATGTTACGTATGGTGTAGACCTTCCTTCTACCGATTTCTTTAATTGGCCAACAGAATCACACAAAGTACAAACGCTATGAACGCGATAAGATATTAGTTGTGAAACTGCTCTTGCAGCTTTTATTTTGAAAGACGAGAAGCAAAAAGACAATGACATATTTAATGGTTGGTTGGTTAAGACGAGAAGCAAAAAGACAATGACATATTTAATGGTTGGTTGGTTAAGACGAGAAGCAAAAAGACAATGACATATTTAATGGTTGGTTGGTTAAGACGAGAAGCAAAAAGACAATAACATATTTAATGGTTGGTTGGTTAAGACGAGAATGCCAAAGTGTATGCGATGGTCTTGAATTTAAAGGTACACACTACTACTATGACGTCATCTGAATGAAACTTATGCCTGGGTAAACGGACTCTCAATATTGCAGAATTAAACAAGAAACCTCAACATTCTTATGGTGGTTAAAACAATACAAAGAATTAGATTTTTGCAATTATTATTGCTAAACAGAGCACACAAAAACTTTTTCGAAAATTCAGGATTTGGTGCATACGCCATTTTCTAACTTTAAGGTGAAGGCTGATGAAGATCTGATGATCGGCACATGATCTGCTGCAGGCATATTATTGGCTACAAGAATATGCTATCAATTGCACTAAATGATGGAAACAGGACCAGTCCTATATACAAATACATACATCGAGAAAAACAGGACTAGTCCTATGCCCAAATATATCAGTCATATTGTCCGGTGGAAACAAGCCAGTCTTATGGTTGAAATAGGACCAGACTTTACATATTTATACATCAATCATACTGTCCGGTGGAAACAAACCCAGTCTTACGTTGGAAATAGGACCAGACTTTACATATTTATACATCAGTTCTACTGTATGGTTGAAATAGGAACAGTCCCATACATATTTATACATCAGTCCTACTGTATGGTTGAAGTAGGACCAGTCCTATATATATTTATACATCAATCTTATTGTATGGTTGAAATAGCCATCCTTTACATATTTATACATCAGTCCTACTGTATGGTTGAAATAGGAACAGTCCCATACATATTTATACATCAGTCCTACTGTATGGTTGAAATAGGACCAGTCCTGTACATAGTTATACATCAGTCATACTGTACGGAGGAAATATAACCAGACCTATATCTAAATACTTCAGCAATGCTGCCCGGTCCAGTCCTTTGCCTGATTGGTTCAGTTCTGGCTCCAGATTACAAACCTCTATCCCAGATTGTGTTATGACCAAAGTGCCAGCCAACAACTCTGTCAAGTGTTCTCAAGATCACAGCTGTTATAGACGGCTCCACTAATGGAAAGCAATGCAAGTCAGCAAAAATATTTGTATTGAAGAGAAGAGTCTCTCAGTAAATTGACCCATCAATCTTTCTTCATTTAATGGTTGAAAACATTTACCTGACTACAACATTTACTAAATAATATTTGTGTAGAAAAAGTCAATATCTCTTGTGTCAATAAGACAATTTCTTTTTTTCTATTATATTTTCGCTTACTTCGAAACATGCCAGAGGTCTCAGATGACTCTTATGTTAACTTCTTACAGTCACCAGTTTGCTCATAAGATTTTTTCCCACTCTATCAAATGTCTGCACCCGTCTAGGAATGACGAATTGACTGGCAAGTTAATTACTTGTCTAGTCATGATGAATGTGTGGCAAGCTAATTACTTCTCTAGGCATGATGAATGTAACTGGGGGCAAGCTAATTACCTGTCTAAGTATGATGAATGTGACTGGGGGCAAGCTAATTATCTATCATTTTGTTTCGAATGCAACCAGTTGCACCAGTTGGAGATTTGGCCTAAGACACAGAGAACCACCAGAAGTGAGTGTGTCACTCACTCACTCACTCACTCACTCACTCATGCACACACACACACACAAGAAAAATCTTATTCAAACTGCATTGATTCATCCCTTCCCGAAACAGAAAATAATTGCAAAGAAAGAAAGAGAAACAGATGGTCAATCGGCAAATGTTTTCTAATTCTTCTTAATACAGGGTTACGGAGTTACTGTGGCGTGGGTGTAAGATGTTACAAAAATACTTAAAATCATAAATGTGGCCAACCACAATTCCACTCGCACTTCAGTCTTGTCAGGTGTTACAAGTATTTGACAATTAAAGGATATTTTGAATATTAACAATCTCAAAAAAACGGTTACGAGACCTCCAATCCCAATCTGACATAAGACGATGGCAACAGTTAAAAGAAAAATACAAATACTTATAAACTTAGGGGTGAATTAAACATTATAGAAAAGAATATTGGTGGTAGACAGAATTATAAATCATAACGACTCAAGCGCGTTCTTACAAGTCGAGATTTCAAACAGTATCCATTATTTAACAGAGAGAGAGAGAGAGAGAGCGAGAGAGAGAGAGAGAGAGCCGGGCTGTGGCTATGTTGACTATGGCGGAGATGTAGTTTCGGCCAGCAAACATGTAGTACAGGCTTTGGACTTTGAATCTGTCATGGGACCTCAGCCGGCCAACCTGACCTCAGCCGGCCTTAACCGGACCTTAGCCGGCCTTAACCTGACCTCAGCCGGCCTTAACCTGACCTTAGCCGGCCTTAGCTGACCTGTTCTATCGCTCGTTGAGGTGCAGTGGACCAGTAGAGTAGTTTGAGTGCCGATTCTAAAACATTAATATATTTTTCCTAATTATTATGCCGGTCAGTCAATTGGTCATTCAGTCTGACAGTACATTGAAACCCTGTGAATCAAAAAGATGAAGGCAATGTTAGGAGGCTACCCCTCAAACCGTCACAGTTACATTGTAAATAATATATTTTACTGATTACATTGTAAATAATATATTTCACTGATTACACAAAACGACGGCAAAGCGGCCTTTGAATTAACATTGAAGCCTTAGATGGAAACGCAAGGAGCGTGTGTCCCACCGCTGTGAATTAATATCGCAATAGCCTGGGCATAATTAAATAAAAACTTACAAAACGGATAGTGATCCATGAACAACAAAGACAGTGGGTTTGGCGTTGCGTGCACTGCTGCCGTAAATGATTACAACATTACCCCCATTTATACAGGGAGGGGAGACGATCTTAATGGGAGGCATGTGAACATACAGCCCTCCGGTGACTGGTTCAGTTGTAATTGTCTTCAAACACGGCCTTGCATGCTTTGGTACTGTAGATGCAGTGGTGTAACTAGCTTTCCCCCCCCCCTTCCCACACAGTGCCTGGGGAGACGGTGCTTGGGGTACTTTCAATACAAGGGTCCCAGTTTTTGTTCCTTCAAAAATATAAACTTGTTCTCTGAATTTGAAAAAATATGCCCATGATGAAGTCTGTGAAACACACACACACTAGTGTCAGGTGTGGAAAACTGCTGGTGTGTGTGGGACATTTTTAATATTTTGCAGGGGATGGGGCCAGTTTTACGCTACTGTGTAGATGGATCGTTACCCACAACCAGACTATACTTTTCTGGGTAATGAAGACCTGCTAACCGTAACCAGACTGTGTGGGTCTTGAAGACCTGCCAAGCGTAACCAAGCTGTGTACTTTTGTGTCATGAAGACCTACCAACCGTAACCAGACTGTGCACGTTTTCATGCAATCAGGATGTGCTAGTAGGATATTAATCACAAGTAATGATATTAATCACAAGTAATGATATTAATCACAAGTAATGTGCTGTAAGCATTTAGAACTCTTGTATCACCACTGTGTTGTGGCCTATGATGTGTATCTTCTTGTCTTCTGTTCTCAGCGCTAAATCTTAAAGAGGACAAAGACGTTGTGCTTTCTTGTATCCTGCACTCAGCGCCAAATGTACAAATTCACAAAACGAGACACAGGTTCTTTGTAATAATATTGTCAGGCCTAATTACGGTGATACTTTTATTTTAAATCTTATTGAGAAGGAATAATTAAAATTAATTAAAATAATTAATTATTTTGATACCGGCCCGATTACTTCAATAAAGTTAGATCTCAGGGTCCCTACATAAAAACTATATTAAAAATCACAAACACCATGAAAGTCAACTACACAGTATACCAGCAATACAAACACAAAAAATATTTTAATTAACAAAATGCCTTCTTAAGACCAACAATCACATTTGTAGTTATCATTCAACCATACACTCAACATTTAAATCCATTACTGACATAACAATACATAAAAAGAGCGAGATAAAAAGAAATATTGACAGGGATGATAAATATTGAGAAAATAAAAGTCGGTATTTTATTAAGTGCCTTTTGATTGTATAGCTTGTCTGTAGAGTTAAGAAAAGGCATTCTTCACCATGTAGGATTGTCCTATACGTCTGTAGAGTTAAGAAAAGGCATTCTTCACCATGTAGGAGTGTCCTATGCGTCTTTCGGTAGAGATGACGTATTCCACACCGCAAGTCAACAATTAACTGTCAACCGAGACCAACAAATAATGGTTGTCATCCAAGGTCACGGACCCAAGGGAAGTAATGCTGCCAACCAAGGTTCAATACATCTCTTACAGCTGTCGGAAGCTGAGGATGTGTAGAAACACAAATCAGAAAAGATTGGGCATACATGCCGGAATAGACTCGGCAGCTATGCAAGGAGGGGAAAAAAAGCTAATATCCGTGATAAGGATAAAGTATCGTTTTACTTTTACAGCATAAAATATAACAATTAGTATTCTCTTTATTGTCTACTTATTTTACAAAATACAAGTGACTGTCTCGATAAATAAGAAAAAATTTCGTCGAATGAGTGTAGCACAAAATTCGTAACGAATCAATTTCCATTCCCCGTCTATAAAGGCCTGTTGCAAGAGATGCTATTTTAAACACACAGTTCTGTCTCACATTCGAACGAATACCTCAGGGGTGTGCATTGTGCTTTTCCCCAATAAACAGGCATCTTACAAACTGACAAACATCTTACCCACTTATAGGCGATTTGGGTTTTTCCCAAACATCTTACCCACTGACAAACATCTTACCCACTGACAAACATCTTACCATCTTACTGACAAACATATCACCCACTGACTGGTGACTGTGTTTTTTTCCCACTCAACAAACATCTTACCCACTGGCATGTAACTGTGTTTTTCCCCACGCAACAGACAAACATCTTACCCACTGACATGTAACTGAGTTTTCCCCACTCAAAAGAGAAAACATCTTGCCCACATACAGGTGATTGTATCTCCACCACCACCATCAAAAGACAAACATCCTACCCTACTTACAGGCGATTGTATTTCCCCCCACTCAACAGACGAATATCTTACCCACTGGGAGGTGATTGTAATTTCTCCCACTTAACAGACAAACATCTTACGCACAGACAGGTACAAGCAATTGCATTTTCCACAATCTTATCAAAAGATGAACATCTTACCCACTGACAGATATTTTTTGTCATTGAACAGACAAACATCTTACTCACTGACAGGTAATTGTATTTTTGTCATTGACAGGTAATTGTAATTTTCTCCACTCAACAGACGAACATCTTATCAACACGCAAACATCTTACCCACTAAAAGTGCTTTCTCAGTTCACAACCTAATACAATAAACGTAAACTGAATAAGTCCCAACAAATAACGCTACTTGTGTCATAAAGAATAACGTAATCGTAGCACAAAGAACATCGTTACAAGGAGCACAAAGAACATCATTACAAATAGCACAAAGAACATCGTTACAAATAGCACAAAGAACATCGTTACAAATAGCACAAAGAACATCGTTACAAGGAGCACAAAGAACATCGTTACAAGGAGCACAAAGAACATCGTTACAAGTAGCACAAAGAACAGCACAATTACCATGGCACTGATTAATGCAAATTGCTGCCTCGAGCGCTGACATACACAGAAAGGTTCGAAATCGGCTCAGCCGGAAGTGCTTTTTATGATCAGTCAGTACCAAGAAACCTTGGTCAGTTTTCAATTGGGCTCTTAAGACATTCCTTCATCAGCCGGAAACGCTTCCCACATTCAATCCCTAGCAAGAGACCTTGGTCTTTTTCAATCGGGCTCATAAGACATTCCTTCATCAGCCGGAAACGCTCCCCATATTCAATCCTTAGCAAGAGTTGGACATTTTCAATTGTACTCTCTTGAGAGACATCTTGTTCATTAGCAAGAAACGCAGTTTGTCCGTGTATCCGTGTTGAATCTGTGTATTGGCAAGTTAACATTACTGTTTCTGTGACGTAAATAGTTATTTCTGTTCCGTCATTGTACACGTGACTTAATTTGTTACATTTTTATCGTTTGTTTTCTCGTGTGCTTAAATAGCTTGAATCAAAACCTCGTGTATGTTTGTGTTATAATTGTAAAGCGTTAGGTGTTTTCATAAAGTTAGATACTTTATTACAACATTTTGCATTAGTACTTTTGTTTTTCCTACAGCGATTGTCCATTAGTACAATATGAGTCTAACTGTTGCAATGTTTCATGTCATACAGCGAACAATAATACAAGAATTTAAATGAATAAAGTTGCATGTAGCACTAAATAATTTTATGATTGCTGCTACGAATAATACTACACGAATTAATGAATAAAATGATTAATATTGCATTTATTACACTAAATAACTGTATTATATTGTTGTTACAGTGAATAACGCTACATAAATTAAAATGAATAATGTTGTATGTATTGCACTAAAATTTTATTATTGTGGCATTAGAAAGTGCTTCATATCTCGACACTGAATAATGTCGCACATATCTCAATGAAAATGATTCATGTGTAATAATTTGTAATGTAACTTTAACACATCTTACATGAATTACAATGAATTATGTTACATATGTCACAATAACATTAACTATGTGCGCACGACTTGTCATCAAATCGGTAACGGTTCATCATTAACTGTTCGCTACACGCAGCAGAATCTCGACCTTCTAATGAGCAGAAGAAAAGTCAGAGTCCCCTCCCCCTCCCATCTGTTTGTTCCCCACCAAGAACTTTTACAGTCAGAAGAAACACACAACATTGCAATAATGAAAAATCTATCTCTGTGTTAGAAGAATTCACACGACATTGTAATAATGAAATATATACATGTACCTCTATATTAGAAGAACTGACACGACATTGTAATAATGAAATATATACATGTACCTCTATATTAGAAGAACTGACACGACATTGTAATAATGAAATATATGCATGTACCTCTATATTAGAAGAACTGACACGACATTGTAATAATGAAATATATGCATGTACCTCTATATTAGAAGAACTGACACGACATTGTAATAATGAAATCTATACCTCTGCATCAGTTTATGTCAATAAACTGATCTTATAGTGATTGTACTATTATTACTATTGAATACTAATAATTGTGACATATAAAAGTGTTTAATCTTTAAATTAAAACAAATGTTTAAGCACTTACAATACAAATAAACATGATAACACAAGGTTAAATAAAAAATATTAGAATACATGAAGTAGTCCACAATAATAAACACGTCCAGTCATCCACAATAAACACGTGCAGTAGTCTACAATAATAAACACGAGTAGTAGTCTACAATAATAAATACGAGTAGTAGTGGTTTACAATAATAAACACGAACAGTGGTCCACATTAAAAAAAACAACTGCAGTAGCCCATAATCACAAAAGTAAACATGGATACTATAATACAAACGTAATGATTTTTGAGTGGACTGAGTTTAAGAAAGCAGGCTATACATTAGATGTGAAACACGAGGGGGGAGAGAGAGAGAGAGAGAGAGAGAGAGAGAGAGAGAGAGAGAGAGAGACTGACAGACAGAGAGAAGCAGAGACAGAGAGAGGGAGAGAGAGAAAAAAGAAACATGTAAATTGACAACCAAATAAAAAAGAAACAAGAAAGAAACAACAAAAAGTGAAACAAACAAAAGCCCCAAAAGAAAGACAGAAAAATAAACAAACGTTTAAAAAGGAAAAACGTATTTCACATAAAGAAAGTTCAATTAAATTATTTTTTTAAAGATATAGTAAATACTCTGTATTTAAACACAATAAATCAAAAATTCATGCACGCTAATTAGAGCTGATTTACACATGTTGATCTTCACTTGGAGAGGGAAGAAATAAGTCTACCAGAGTAAAATGATTTTCATTTACAGTTTTATCTACACTTAGGACAGGCATGGAACTATAATTCTACAAGAGTACAAATGATGTTTGTTTTGTTTTTTTTATCCACAATTAGTAAAGGGAGAGAATGCGGGTATAAGGAATTATTTCAAAACCGTAGTCAGTGGTTGATGACGTAGCCTTAATTTGTGTTTACGACATATATTGTAGACAGGATTACAGCCTAAGTTTTACACATACTATATTATAGCCAGTACCGACTGGAGTCTAATTATAGCCTAAATTGTACACACACACACACACACACACACACACACACACACACACACACACACTGTATCGTAGCTAATACTGACTTGAGTCTAACTCTAATTGACTTTTAAACAGAATTGATATTTGGTCAATAATATCTTAATTAACCAGTTTTACCCTAAATATAACTTAATTATAACTTGAACACAATTAAGCCAGAGTTGTGTTCGCGATATATTCTAGTACTGACTTAAGCATATTTAAATAAGTTTTAGTCGTAGTATAGTTTAGTACTGACTTAAGCATAATTAAATAAGTTTTAGTCGTAGTATAGTTTAGTACTGACTTAAGCATAATTAAATAAGTTTTAGTCGTAGTATAGTTTAGTACTGACTTAAGCATAATTAAATAAGTTTTAGTCGTAGTATAGTTTACTACTGACTGGAAGTAATTACAAAATGTTTTACACACATCATAGAACTGACTTGAGTTTAATTATAAACTAAACTGTACTACTAAATACCGTCTAAGTTTGTGTCTGTATACATAATATTCATACTGGTACATACAGCCTAAGTTGTACTTGTGTACACAGTATTCATACACACATCTTAGTACACGTACACACATCTTAGTACACGTACACACATCTTAGTACTCGTACACACATCTTAGTACACGTACACACATCTTAGTACTCGTACACACATCTTAGTACTCGTACACAAATCTGAAGTTTAACCTGTTCGCCGTCAGTGTGTTTTCGCTAGTGACAATGGAATGGGTCAGTGTACTAAAATATTTTAAAAAAAACCTTATTTATAAAGTGATTTAAAAAAAAATCAAAATACTCTGTAGTTTCGAAACGGGTTAAGGAATTTAAAAAGTAGCTGATTGGTTGTTTGTATGAATAGTATAACTATAAATAGTGACCCGATTTTATGGTAAAGCATATTTACCACTGTAGTGCTAGTACATACAGCCTAGATGTATATGCACACATCACATCTTAGTACTAGAATTCACCAGCAGTGTGTACTAGAACATACATACACCTTAATTATATGCACATAGCGTACGTACGTTGGTATTCAGTATTGTGACGTATACAACTTAGGCAATTACATGCAGCTGTTTTGTCAAAAGGGCTACAACAAAAACTTAAAATTCTACAATCTACACACACAATACTGTTTTTCAGTACTGACTGCACTGCTTATACAATCTACACACACAATACTGTTTTTTTTCAGTATTGATTTCACTGCTTGTACAATCTACACACACAATACTGTTTTTTTCAGTATTGATTTCACTGCTTGTACAATCTACACACACAATACTGTTTTTCAGTATTGACTGCACTGCTTGTACACTCGGGGCAAGACTGGAAACTGGATAAATGCGACAGTGCTAATGCATATAATGCAACACTTAACAGACAGTCACAACCATCGAAGACAATTCCAAACGTCGAGGAGATGATGCTACTTTGATAAGAAAGGACTAGATTCAAGAATGAAGCCCCACCAGTTGCCACCCACTGAGAATAATTTTATTGGTTTTATGTAATCTAGGTCAGTCCTGGCAGAGAATTTATAGAGCTCTTCTTTTCTCCACCATCAGCTCTTCAACCTTCTGTTCCTTCTGGAAAATATGCCTAAGTTTACCAAATTTCCCAATAGAGGCAATGGTTAACAGTCAGTTTAAGCATTTTCCTTCTGTATAATGTTCCATTTTGTGTGTCATGCCAGTGTGTCCGACTCTAGCACGTAAAAAGAATTCAGTCAAAGTGTGTAGGAATGATTAATATAAAATTATGTCAAAGCACGTTATAATAAGCACGGGAGTATAATTTAAACCGTGACACCTCTGAAACTTACAGCATTCACTTACATAGAGGTCTTGTGTACAATGTTCGGCTTGACCTCCTCCTATTCATTATCATCATCCCCACCGCCGCCACCTACCACCATCTTCTTTTTCTTACCAGCACTATTATAATTTCCGCCATCTTCATCTTTACCTCCACTACCTATAATCACAGTCATCATCATTTCAACCACCACCACCACCACCACCACCATCGTCGTCTTTTTACTGTGTCTAATTGTTAATTAACGAAATGACTCGAGACCGGAAAAGTCGTTTAACGTAATTTTTCAGTATATGCTTAGTCATATCCTTTTCCCGAAATCCGTTTCCTGCTTGTGGCTGGTAATATTTTTAGTGGCTCTTTTTGTCTTTGGTCATAGCCAAACTCGGCAGTTATTTTCGCTTGGTGTAAAATGTAGCCGCAAACAAAAGGCCTTTTGTGACTGTTGTGGTTGGTTTTACTTAAACGGTGTCCCACCAATCCCGTCCGAAAACCCAATTTCGGTATTTAGTACACACACAGGCCTATATGTGTGAGTGTGAAGGGAACAGTAAAACACACAGGCCTATATGTGTGAGTGTGAAGGGAACAGTAAAACACACAGGCCTATATGTGTGAGTGTGAAGGGAACAGTAAAACACACAGGCCTATATGTGTGAGTGTGAAGGGAACAGTAAAACACACAGGCCTATATGTGTGAGTGTGAAGGGAACAGTAAAACACACAGGCCTATATGTGTGAGTGTGAAGGGAACAGTAAAACACACAGGCCTATATGTGTGAGTGTGAAGGGAACAGTAAAACACACAGGCCTATATGTGTGAGTGTGAAGGGAACAGTAAAACACACAGGCCTATATGTGTGAGTGTGAAGGGAACAGTAAAACACACAGGCCTATATGTGTGAGTGTGAAGGGAACAGTAAAACAGACAGGTGCCGGGTGTTACTTAAGCAGTAATAATATATGACAACATTTCGCGTTAAGGACAATACAGAGGCAAGCGGGTTTCCATTGTTACACTTTGCATGTCTATCAGACAACCCGTCAAAAAGGTTCGGTTGATGAAGTTACTCTGCTCTGGCTAATCCCATTTATTCTCGGAGACACACTGACTAACTTAGTTTAATTCTCACTGCTTCTCTGTCTGTTAGTTTGGTGGGATAACCCCGAAGTGCCGTTCGCTGTATTTATCTTTCATTGGATTTAAATTTAACAGCCAATCAGAAAGCGCCGCTAGGGAATCAAACATGATCGGAAGGAGGTAACTTTTGCTTATTTGAGAAAAATACATTATAGAGGTGATTACAAACATCTTTGTCAGTTTAAGTTAGCCGCTCTTACCGGGGGACGCCATTCTTTTCTTTTTTTCATATCGGCACACGGTTTGATCGAGTAACTGACAGACTTTGGCCAAACGCTGGTGCCAGACTAATGCATGCGCGTGCGCGCTGGTCTGTGTAGGCACGGCAGGCGGAGTTCGGGTGGGGGTGGGGACACGGGAGCCAGAGCCGAGTCGAGCGATGCCAACAGAAGTAGAGGAAACTTTCGACACACGTTTAGCAAGCGGCGTGGTGTGTCGGGTCAAAAGCACTCTTCTCCTGTGGTAGTCCCTGTGTGTGTGTGTGTGTGTGTGTTGGAACCGTGTCAGTCACACTCACGCAGTAAAGGACCAAAAGGAAAATGGTGACCAGAGGATTATAAACAGTGATTTGTTGTTTCTTCTCTTCTTGTGTACAGAAATGGAGGTACTCGTGTGCGTGTGGATACTGTTGAGTAGTCTTCCCACAACTTTGTGTCAGGCGCGAGAAACCAACGAAGGTAAGTTGAAGTCGTCATTTAATACCTTCTAAGG
Source organism: Sinotaia quadrata (assembly GCA_028829895.1). Classification (NCBI taxonomy): domain Eukaryota; kingdom Metazoa; phylum Mollusca; class Gastropoda; order Architaenioglossa; family Viviparidae; genus Sinotaia; species Sinotaia quadrata. The sequence continues at coordinate 138,415,803 of CM054178.1, read as the reverse complement.
GGAGGCAACACAAATTATTTTAACGTTATGTTTTATTTTCGTTCTCAAATAATCAAAGCGAAAGACGCATGACTATATTGATGACCTACGGCGCTGGTAGCTCAATTCCTTTTTTGAACCTGTAGGCACTGAGTCAGATCCCTAAAGTAAAAGAATTCTGAGAAGTTTCTCCAGCCGGCGAGCTAATTTTAGAAAGATGCCTGTACGTCTTCGAGTTGCAGAAGCACTCGGGCGAAAGTTCCGTTCCACCGCGGTAACGCAGGAGCCACATGTCTGCTGCCTGCTAAATCCACGGTGGGTGCGTGAGCAAAAAAAAAAAAAAAAGTGGTGCTGATGCGTGCATCAGTTGGTTTAGTGGAAGTTGCTGATGCTCACCCACCACCATCCCCACTAACCCCACCCCTACTCTGCTCAGCATGGAACATGAAGTCTTTTTGTTTCCTCTGCAAAAATATGTTGAAAAGTTTCCTTGTTGATTTTGCATCGGCCCTCCCAGTCCTGTAATACTGGAAGTAAACTTCACCCACCCACCCACTCAACTCACCCACTCACCCACTCACTCACCCACTCACCCATCTGCTCGCTCGACCGACCAATCAATCAATCAATCAATCAATCAATCAATCAATCACTTTAGATAAAGAGATTTGTTTTGATAAGAAAGATAACCTCATACATCAGCTGTAGATAATGTTTGCTATTTTGTTTTAGTACTTTAAGGGTTTGGTTACTTACTTATATATTGATAAACGCATTAAAAAGTTATTTGATAGAGAATTAATAGTGGATGCTAATTATTCATAACACAAGATTAAGATCTTGTGAGATCAGTTTTAGTTAAATGAAATGTAATTCACTAATGATAAGTTAGAATATGTCATTCAAGACAAGATGCTTAGTATCCCTCCCTTCCCTCCCCCCCCCCGCAAACACTAATAACGTTCATAATAACACACACTACATAAACACACAAGCATATACACAGACACATACACAAACACATACAAACACACATACTCAAATGCAGACACGCACAGAACACAAACACTCACCATTAATTTCTAAACACATTTACTTTCCCCTTTCTTACTCTATTACGTAATCTCTATAACAATTCTCATTGGACCACTCTTCAAGTTTCTTGTCCCAGTGTTTCTTGGTTAATTAATGCTAATTTTTTTCACATAATATGACCACAGACGTTTAAAGTACTTGTTGGCTAAACAAGAACATAAAGAGAAAAGAATTTAACAAACTTTGGCACAAACAAACAAACTAGCAAATGGGTGATAAAAGAGTGAGTCAAAATGATTTTGTTTTTTTTAAAAAGTATTTTCTGAAGATGGGCGAATTTGTTTATACATAAATAAAGTGGGTTGGTTAGTCAGATATACAGGGAAAATGCAGTGCGACAACTTAATTAATTGTCATGGATATACTTGTTTGTCATGATGACATGAAGTACTGTGGAGGGTTTGTGTCACAAACGTCACTAGTGCAGTACTGTGCTGTTACAATGTCTTCAAGCCGTGCTGTTACAATGTCTTCAAGCCGTGCTGTTACAATGTCTTCAAGCCTTACTGTTATAATGTCTTCTGTTCATGCCGTTATATTGTCTTCAAGCCTTGCTGTTATAATGTCTTCTGTTCATGCTGTTATATTGTCTTCAAGCGGTACTGTTATAAATGCTTCTATGCTGTAGGTGTAATGTTTCTAAGCCGTACTGTTACAACGCCTCCGAGCAGTTCTGTTAAAAATTCGGCTGTAAAATATGTTACTCTGCAGTTATAATGTTTTTAAGCAGTGCTGTTATAACGCCTCTAAGCTGTTTTCTCATGTCTCTGAGCTGTGCTGCTATAACGCTTTTGAGGCGTAATGTTATAAATACTACCGAGAATGCTGCTATACTGTAGTTATAATGTTCATGATCCGGGTGTTACAATGCATCTGATATATGCTATTAAAATACCTCTGAGATGTGCTATTACACTACCTCTGAGGTGTGCTGTTACAATGCCTCTAAGGTGTCCTATTATAAGACCTCTGAGCCGTGCTGATACAATACATTCGAGCCGTGCTGTTATAATACCTCTGAGCCGTGCTGTTACAATACCTCTGAGCCATGCTGCTATGATACCTCTGAGCAGTGCTGTTTCGTGAATGCACGGCACTCGTACAATGGCTGAGGTTTCGAGCTGCTTATCTTCACGCTCGGGTAGAAATCGTAATAGTGGTATCATTTACAGCACACTGGTCGTTTTGCTATTAAGTCTGCTCTGCTGTTGGTCAGTGTAGAAATCGTAATAGTGGTATCATTTACAGCACACTGGTCGTTTTGCTATTAAGTCTGCTCTGCTGTTGGTCAGTGTAGAAATCGTAATAGTGGTATCATTTACAGCACACTGGTCGTTTTGCTATTAAGTCTGCTCTGCTGTTGGTCAGTGTGGAAATCACCTACACTGTTGTCCCAATAGGCGTTACAGCTTATCTAAACTCTTTACCGAACACCTGTGTGAGCAGCACCGCTTTGGACAATTGCATTGCTGGCGCGTGCATTCTGAACTCACTGTTGCTATCTGTGCTAGTGCATTTTTTACATTTGAGTAGATAACATATAAATGCCTAAAGTGTGGTTGTTTTCAATCCATAGACGAATGTATTCTTAATACGTCAGTAATGTGAAAACTCATTACTATGCAATCTCAGTAATGTGAAATCTCTGTAATGTGAAGCCTCTGTTATGTGAAACCTCTGTAATGTGTGATCAGTAATGTAGAAGCGTAGTAATGTATAACGAGCGATGTCTGAAGTCATTAATCGTAGTAATGTGTAATCAGCAATGTGTAACGTCAATAACCCATAATCATAGTAATGTGTAATCATCAATGTGTAATGTCAATAACCCATAATCATAGTAATGTGTAATCAGCAATGTGTAACGTCAATAACCCATAATCATAGTAATGTGTAATCAGCAATGTGTAAAGTCAGTAAAATGTAATTAAAATAATGTGCACTCTCAGTAATGCGTCATTTCAAAATGTCATGTCAGTAAAGTTGTGTCATCTCAGAAATGTGTTAACGTAGTTGTGTAAACTCAGCCATGAGTAATTCAATAATGTGTAGACGTAGCTGTGTAAACTAGTATTGTGAAATCATTGCGTGTAAGCATAGTAATATTCAAACTGTCAATACGTGTGAAAATAATAAATGTGAAACAGTCAACATGTGTGAAAGTAGTAAATATATGTAACGGTACTAAATGTGAAAGAATCAATGTGCGTGGCAGTAGTAAACAGGTGTGAAAGTAATAACTGTGTGAAGGGTTCGCCACATGTCTTGTAAATGCAATGGAATTTTTAATTAGGCTACAGTAGATATCCCGAATGTCGACTAGTCTGGCTGCTATTAAAGTATACTCGGTATAATACACGCCATATTGCTTTGCAAGCTTGTATTCTGGGTAAGGGTGTATTTCATGATGTACAAGCTTGTATTCTGGGTAAGGGTGTATTTCATGATGTACAAAGTTGTATTCTGGGTAAGGGTGTATTTCATGGTGTACAAAGTTGTATTCTGGGTAAGGGTGTATTTCATGATGTACAAGCTTGCATAATGATCAGTGATAAGCGTTGTGCTAACTGCTTATTGTAGTGTGCAGGATTTACGTTTGTTTTTCTCCTATCTGCTTAGAAATGCCGAATTATGGAAAGGATTTGTTCCAGGATAGAGCAGCAAACAAAGCTGATTTGTGACTGCTCTCTTGACACTTTAACTTTGCGTGCTCGGCGCTGTTGGGCTGGTGCCATTTTCTCTTTTCTTGCTTATCCTTACTGATTTGCGTGGTGAACTAGAAAGAGGTCACTGATTCTTAAACTTTCTTGTTTGCCCACTGACATAAATACTATACCATAGAATCCTCTCCCCCCCCCATCTTCTTAATCAAGTCATGCTGCTTTTGTCTACTTGTTGTGGTAAGGTATGGTGTATACAGCAATCTACGGCCTGGTATGACACAACAAACTACGGCCTGGTATGACACAACAACCTACGGCCTTGTATGACACAACAAACTACGGCCTGGTATGACACAACAAACTACGGCTTGATATGACACAACAAACTACGGTCTGGTTTGATATAACAAAGTGCGGTGTGGTGTATATAAAAATCTATGGCCTGATGTGACACAACAAACTACGGATTTATGTCATATAACAAACTACGGTTTTGTGTGATAAAATAAGCTATGGTCTGGTGTCATACAACAAACTATGGTCTGGTGTGATACAATGAGCATAGGTCTGATATTATACAATGATATGATGGATTAAATAACAAATAAAATGAGTATGTGGCATATTGAACAAACGTGTTATACAGCATGCTTCAATGAACAAAGGTCTGATAAAGTATGATACAATATACAGAAGTTTGATATTAGACAGGTCTGGCATAGTATGATTCAGTGAGGAAAGTTTTGATATGATACAACGAGCCGAGGTCTATAGAAATTGTGATACAACGAACAGAAGTGTGCTGATAATTCTTGCAGATATTCAAAAGTGGTGAAGAGTTTGCCATTGATACTCCTGTTTCATACCTAACGTAGAGTGACGTCAGTCCTCACTGTACAAGTAGATAAGTTTAAGAGTAGAGTGGTGACGTCAGTCCTCACTGTACAAGTAGATAAGTTTAAGAGTAGATTATTCTGAGCAACACCAGCACCAGCACCACCATATTTTCATTTAGTGTACCTTTCTTAAAGTTTGTGCCCCACCATTACGACCAAAAGACATGCAGAACTCAGTCCATTAAGTCCACCATTACGACCAAAAGACATGCAGAACACAGTCCATTAAGTCCACCATTACGACCAAAAGACATGCAGAACACAGTCTACCGAGTCCACCATTATGACTACTAATGACAATGCTAGAAACAATTCACTACGCTCCAAATCGACCAATGGGAATGCAGGATAACTTCCACCGTGACGCTCCATTCAGCTCATCCTACTTGTCCATTAGACAGGCAGACAGACAGACAGGCAGGCAGACAGACAGACAGGCAGGCAAAACACAGACAGACAGGTAGACAAACAGACAGACAGACAGGCAGGCAGACAGACAGACAGAGGCAGGCAGACATGCCGGCAGACAGACAGGCAGACAGTCATTACCAAACAAAATGTATTGACTTAATGTGTGCTTGGCAATTAAATCTGCTTACATTATAATTAGCTTGTTATTGCAATTAACAGTCGGAATGTTAGTAGATTTACATATGCATTACTTATCCAGTCTAGACAGAAGGTAGGTAATACATCTGTGTAGTTTTTAACAAAACAAGGCAGCTTTTATTATTTTTTCCAGGAGACCTTGCAATCAGTAAAATTTATACATTCTTTATAAAATTATTTTAAACACACCACTTGTTGTAGTAGTGTATGCAGGCGCTTATTCAAGTACACGTGCTTTTATCACTGCATCTTGGGAGCTCGGTGGCACAGACATCAAGGGGCACTGGGGGTCTCGCAGAAGTTGGAGGAGGGGAAGGGGCCTTGGATTTATCACCCACACTGGTTGATGGGAATTTTCCAATTGACGCTCTTCTCTCAGGATTATGGAGCTCAACGGCCCAATTGAGAAGTGCTTAGATGTCTTTAGGAAATATCCACATTTTTCCTTTTCTTCTTACTGATAAGGATGAAAAAATAGTAAACACCCCCCTCCCCCAGAAAACACGCCATTCTAATAATCATTTTGGAGGGCCGCATCCACACCTACGTAATTTGGTTAACGTTTGGCTTATTTAATGTAACTGTTGAGTGTTTATAAATGCTTAAAATTAAAATTTTAACATGTTTAAGGCAGTAATCACAGTTCATTGCCAATCATTCGCAAGCAAGCAAGTTTTCATGTTTCCACACTTAAGTAACCAATGCTCTAAAGTTAAACAATTGCTCCGTTACTCATGAACCTCTTTTTATTATTTATTTATTTATTTATTTTTACCGCCAAAGGTCAAACACTCCCGTATAAGCAAAGATGTATTATTACGCTCTCATGCTATGATGCTAAACACACACACACACACACACACACACACACACACACACACACACACACACACACACACACACACACACACACACACACACACACGCACCTCTTGTGCTACATACAAACAATTTTTAATGTCATAAACCCTCCAGTAACCAGTATGCAATCACTAGCGTTAAGGATAAAAATGAACTCTTGCTTGAAGTAACATTGTACATTTGCAAGTAATGAATGTGTAATGTGAAAGACAGCTTCCAGTACCAAAGAAAACAGCTGCAACTTGAACGAGTAAATAAGCACATCAAAGGAAGAGGAAAAAGACGAAATGTCTGGCACATGTTGATAGACGCCAAACTACAACGGTCCGAAGCTTGACGAGGAGAGAGTAACTAAAGTAATCTTTTGTTTAAAAAAAAATGCAAACTAACACAAACCAAGAAAAATAACTCTCCCCCAAATTTAATCCGATAGAGTGCTTCTCCATCTATCACATGTTACACGTTGTTGTTCTTCTTTTGTGTGTGTGTGTGTGTGTGTGTGTGTGAGTGTGTGTGTGAGTGTGTGTGTGTGTGTGTGTGAGTGTGTGTGTGTGTGTGTGTGTGTGTGTGTGAGTGTGTGTGTGTGTGAGTGTGTGTGTGTGTGAGTGTGTGTGAGTGTGTGTGTGTGTGTGTGTGTGTGTGTGTGTGTGTGTGTGTGTGTGTTCGCCTTTCAGTGCAAATGTTTGTGTGTTATCGCAATATAATTGTACTCCGATCCGTTAAATGAGTCAACACGAGCAAGAAGTAGGTCAGAGTGTCCGCGCGAGCAGGAATGAATGGCAGTTCTCCGTGCCCCGGACAGTACTTATCGTCCTGGTATGTAGAAATATGTTGGTGCCTGCTGAAAACTAAAGTGCGCCTACAAACGAAGTTATACGGGTCAGTCGGGGGTTGGGTGGGTAGTGGCACTAGCATTTAAAGGGAAGCAAATGGGTAAAACGCTGAGGCAGAAAATGGAGAGAGAGAGAGAGAGAGAGAGAGAGAGTTGGTTAGAGGAACAACATAATATTTCTTCAAATACTTCCATTCTGCACTGATCTTACTCATTTCTGGACGTATTCTTCTATAATGGCGATTCTGCACTGACGTAATTAATGGGCTTCACTTAAAACGGTTCGAGCTTGGGTTAATGGAATCAAGATTCAGGAATCAAGGAGCATTAATCTGCTGAACGAGAAAACATAATATAAATAAACACAGTAGTAAACAATTGTTGACAAGGGGACAAAACAAAAACTTAGGTTTCAAAGTGAAAAGCTTAGCAAGCTTTTCTTCATTATTACGCACTTCAAATCAAGCATTTCGTATCACATCACATCACATTTCACACACAAGTTTGCGTCATTTCCCGTTATATCATTTCTTTCTTTCTTTCTTTCTTTCTTTCTTTCTTTCTACAATTGATAATTATGTTATAGCTAATATCTTTTTTTAAGACTGTGCCAATGCTCGATTTTTAAAAGTCGGTTATTATTATTATTATTTTTTAATCAGATAACGGATACAGACATTGTGGCTAATAAATTAAACTAGTTTTACACAGATAAAGAGATAACATTAACTGTACCTTTCAATAAATAGCGGACAGAAATAAAACCGGACTTCATTGCATCGTCTTCTAATGATTACGCTCTGGAGGCTTGATCTAAAAAAACTCGGTTTGGCAACAGCCAGCGGGTTGAATAGTTGATTATCATCGTCATCAACAACAAAAACAACCGGAAACAACCAAAACCCCATACTTGTTGCATTTCAGCTGATAATTAAAGTCGCTTGTCGTTAAGAAAAGTCCACATTTTGCGTCGCTAATCAGGAAGGTCGCTTGTTATTAATAAAGTCTACATGTTTGTGTAGCTAATCATTAAAGTTGAACGTTATTAAGTAAAGTCTACATGCATTTGTGTCGCTAATTATTAAAGTCACGCGTTATTAATGAAGTCTACATATGTTTGTGTAGCTAATCATTAAAGTCGCTTGTTATTAATGAAGTCTACATATGTTTGTGTAGCTAATAATTAAAGTCGCTTGTTATTAATGAAGTCTACATATGTTTGTGTAGCTAATCATTAAAGTCGCTTGTTATTAATGAAGTCTACATATGTTTGTGTAGCTAATCATTAAAGTCGCTTGTTATTAATGAAGTCTACCTATGTTTGCGTAGCTAATCATTAAAGTCGCTTGTTATTAATGAAGTCTACATATGTTTGTGTAGCTAATCATTACAGTTGAACGTTATTAAGTAAAGTCTACATGCATTTGTGTCGCTAATTATTAAAGTCACGCGTTATTAAGTTAAGTCTACACTTGTATGCGTAGCTAATCATTAAAATCCTCTTCTCATTATGTAAACCTACATATGTTGCGAAGCTAATAACTAAAGTCCCCTTGTCATTATGATAAACCAACATATGTTGCGAAGCTAATCACTAAAGTCCCCTTGTCATTACAAAAATCCTACATATGTCATCAACGAAAAATACGCAATGCTGCGTAGTAATCATTGAAATTGCTTGTCATTAAGCAATGCCCACGCAAAGAACACAACTAATCATTTAACTCCCTCTCCAGTATCAAAAGCCCACGTGTCGCGTAGCTAAATAACTAAAGTCCATTGCAATCAAGAAAAGATCTACATCGGCAGTTCTCAGTAAAGTACATTTAGTTGGCGAGTTCACTCCCCACTGTGCTCAGAGCTTCGGCATTGTGTGGGTTTTCCTGCCTATATTCAGCAAGGTGACTTGTCATGAGTACTACCTTACTATCAAGCAAAGTCAAAAGTCGTTTGTCATGAGTACTACCTTACTATCAAGCAAAGTCAAAAGTCGTTTGAAACGAGCACTACCTTACTCCTTAGCAAAGACAAAAGTCGTTTGTCATGAGCACTACCTTACTCCCTAGCAAAGACAAAAGTCTTTTGTCGTGAGCACTACCTTATTCCCTAGCAAAGACAAAAGTCGTTTGTCATGAGTCAAAGATCTTAAATACAACCTCATAAGCATAAAGTCGAGTTTTAATTGTCTCACATACTTATACACATAGCGAATTATTATTTATAGACAACTGTCTTACTCTAATGGCAGGAAAATATTGTTAAACCGGAACACGATTTTAAGAATTGTTTTTTACTCTAAGTTTCTTGTGACTTCAAGCCATTTGTTGTAGTTATATCATTGTCAATTATTTAAAGTCAATTTACGTAAGTTTAAATAATTGTCAAGATCTGGAAGTGTTTTGTGTTATTAAGTAAACTGTCTGAATTAAATCTTTTGTCGTAATTTGAAGATATTTGTCAAGTTTGCCGGAAGACAAAACGTACTCAGGAGAATTTGTCGTTCTCTGAAGTCATATTACCGGTGACTGATCACGTTACGTGACATGTATTGTCTCTTTAATGTACGTCACTTTTTATCACAGTAAATCGAATCAAATGTATTCACTATTTATTTTACATCACTTATTATTGTAGTGTAATGGGTTAAATTTGGTGACTATTTAATTCACTCATCATGAAAGTGTAATGGGTTGGAGACTATTTTACGTCACTTATTATTGTAGTGTAATGGGTTAAATTTGGTGACTATTTAATTCACTCATCATGATAGTGTAATGGTTTGGAGACTATTTTACGTCACTTATTATTATAGTGTAATGGGTTAAATTTGGTGACTATTGTACGTCGTCAATTTTCACAATATAACCAGTTTAATGTGCTGACACTTTACCTCTCCAATTTTCACAATGTCATGAATGAACTGTTATATTGTATATTACCTGTCGCAATACAATGAGTTAGCTGTGTTAGAACTCAAAGCGAGTTATGTGTTTTAAAAGTTTAATCATCTGCATCCCATAACTTTTACACCATTATATTATCAATGCCGTAATGTTTACACACTTATACTTATCAATGCCGTAATGTTTACACTCTTATACTTATGAATGCCGCAATGTTTATATACGTTTACTTATTAATTGCGTAATGTTTATATTTTTATTCTTATCATTGCCATAATGTATATATATTTATTCTTTTCTATCTCAAAAATACCTAATAACAATTTAGTATCATTTCATGTTCTGATCCTATAAGCTTTAAAAATACTTCCGAAAATAAAAAGATGTGTCAATTTTTGTAATGCAAATTTAAGCTGAATACTTGTCTCTCCTGCTAACTTGTGTAAATTTCTGGAAGTGAGTAATTTGTCTCCTAGCAGTCTAGGTTTCATGAGGCTGAACAAATTTACATCGGTAGCTAATGCAAACGTTAATTATAATAAAGTCTTACATTAGATTTGATCGTTAATTTTAATCCACCAATCTGTGGTGGAGTAAATTTGAATATCCCTATTTCTAAATTTATTAATTATATATTTGTTGACAATGTTAATATGATCTTACCTTGGGCACTGCTTTTGATGTTATTTTTTTGTAAGTACAAGAATTGGAGTAAACAACTCAGGTTGAGAATATGCTAGAACTTGCTGATGCAATCCAAACCAGTTCCAAGTGGATGAGTAGTTTTCTGACTAATAGTCTCATTCTTGTTCATAACAACTTCATCCAATGGGGATGGATCGAGAGTTATTTTGTGAAGGAAGTTCTATATTCTTATCACTTTGATTGTGACATAAATGGAGTTCAGAAATAAAGGTGATCATTTGCTTATGGAAAGTTAACTGACTGATAAAGAAAGAATGGACTTTGAAATGTTTTATACCTGTTTGCTATTGATCTATGATTTGAACTGGAGAATGCCTATGTAATTGAACCATTATTTCTATGTTTGCTAATTTGACTATGTTTTACATTATTCTTGCGAATTTTGATTGTGCTACATTTCTTATGCTGCGTGTGTGTTGGGTTAATACGTTTGGATGCAGAATTTGTAAGATGAGAATGTGTGTAAGTGAGTAAGGAGTTTAGAGATAAAAAATGCCTGAAACTTAGTGCTGTGTTTATTTGACTTTTGCAGAAAAGAGCATGCCTTTTCTTTGTTTTGTATTTACTTCAGACTGCATTGACTGCTGAACTCTACCAGATCAGGTTGGTGTGTATCCAGCATTGTCATCAAACTTAACAGTAAATGTGTGTTACTGTAAGTTGATTCTTGTGAATTCTGTTCAAGAGCCAATATGGCTAAAATTAAAGCTTGAGCTTGGTCTCAAGAATTCATGAAGATTATTTTGAGCATTCCTTGATGTGTGCTTGAATAGCACACACAAAGTTTCTAGAACATTCCGCATGACATACTTTGATAGTGCTTGTGAAGTTCTGGACGATTCTCCATTGTGTGCTTTGTGAGTACATCAAAGATTCTGGAACAGTTGTGTAACGTGCCTAGGAGGGGTATGTTGGACCGTCACCTAAATAAGATAGTGATATACTGCAAACTGCGTGATTGTGAACACGTGCCAGAGACAGCTGCCATCTTTTGAAAGGTTATGTACAATGACTATAAATATCTGTGTGAAACTCCACTCTCATTTCTATGATGAATTATATATATCAGTTGATGTCAATGCTAGGATAAACTGATTGAGTGTCTAGCATTAATCAAACATTTTTGTGAAGTGATGTAAATATCAATGTTCTTTTGATTATATTCAAATCTTGTACATTTGATTGTTGATTTAATAAATTAATTGTTAAATTTATTAACCTTATTGCACATATATATTAAAACTTATGTTGGAGTAATAGTGGGTGGATGGGGGCTCGTTAAGTATAAATAAAAGACAGATTTTTTAATAACTCCTTTAGTAAGACGTTTCTACCTGCAAAACATTATGTGACAGTAAAACGTCTGTCTTATTATTGTGTAAAGAGTAACGTTTTGCGACACTTTTATAATCCGCCAAGTGAGAGACTTGCTTGTCTTGTGAGAGAATTGTTAATAACTTGAAATTAAGATTATCGATATCTTGTAATTAGTTATGTGTTATCAATCAATAAATAATAATCATAACTTGTGAAGGGTGCCCAGAGGCGTCACACAATGATTTTTACTTCCGTCATTTCAGATTCTTCAGCTTTCCTGTACTTTTAATCTGTCAGTGTGCGTGTGTGTATGTGCGTATGTGTATCTGTGTGTTTGTGTGCAATCGTGTGCGTGCGTGCATGTGTGTGTGCGCGTGCGTGTGTGCGTGTATATATATGTGTGTATGTGTGCAATCATGTGCGTGCGAGCATGTGTGTGTGCGCGCATGTGTGCATGTGTGTATATGTGTGTCCATGCTTGTGTCTATTGCATCTCATTCAAGTTTAATCTACCTTTGGATCTCGCCATCTTTTGTTATTCTATATCTCTTATTTCACCTTCTTTTTTCGTTCCTCTGTCTATTTGTTTTCTCTCTCTCCTTCCTTTCTTCTCTTTCTCTCTTTCTCCCCTCTTATTTCTTTCAGTTTCAATTCCCGTTAGCATACATGATCTTAACATCTGTTGTCTCCCTCCTTTCCTCTTTCTTACTTTCATTTTCGTTTGCTTTCTCACTACAATTTGTTAATTTGAGTCTTTTCTGCCAAATCTCGTTATTTCTGGATTGTCCTTCATTGCCTTGCCCTAGAAGTCAACTTTTAGGACGCCCCATGACCGGAAATACGTCACGCATTCTGTTCAACATGTATAATTACATCTCCTCCAAACCTAATAGTCTAGAAAGGAAGTCTTTTCAATTGCAAAATCTGTTTAGGTATTGCTCTATCTGAGAAAAGTCTGTGATCCTTATACATAGTAGAAATTTCAATTAAAGTATTTTAGTCGATGCACCCATCTGTGCATATAGATGTTAAAGATGATAGCCACAAAGTGAATATTTTGCTAAAAAAGTTAATAAAGTCCTGTGTGTCCTCAGATGTTGCAGACTACAGCCATCAAGCCGTTTTGCAAGTAGATATTATTATCACTTCTCTCCCTTTCTCTCACACCCTTTCACCCTCTCTCCCCGCCCTTCTCTTTTATTTTCTCGAGACAAAAATTAATATATTCCCATTATTATGAACACTAACGGTTCGCGTAACTATGAATATAAAGAGGTATAATGATGCCAACAGTATTGCACAGTAATGTATCTATGTGAGTGCTTCTATATAGATGTCTATGTGAGTTCTTCTATAGAGATGTCTATGTGAGTTCTTCTAATGAGATGTCTATGTGCGTTCTGCATAGAAGTATATGGAGTTCTTCTACATAGATATATATGTGAGTTCTTCAACATAGATGTATATATGAATTCTTCTGCATATATATATAAGTTCTTCCGCACAGATGTATTTGTGATTTCATCTGTATAGATGTATACGTGAGTACTTCTATAGACATGTCTATGTGAGTTCTGCATTGATGCATATGTGAATACTTACATAAATATATACATGCATATGTGAGTTCTCATATATATATATATATTATAATGTGAGTTCTGCATAGATGTATATGTGAGTTCTTATATAAAGATGTACATGTATATCTGAGTACTTCTGTATATAGATATACAAACGAGTATTTATAGATAGTTGAGTATTTACACATAGATGTAAATATGAATACTTACCCACATATGGGTAATTATACATAGATGTGTATGTGGGTAATTATACAAGATGTGTATGTGGATAATTATACATAGATGTGTATGTGGGTAATTATGTATATGTGGATAATTATACATAGATGTGTATGTGGGTAATTATACATAGATTGTGTATGTGGATAATTATGCATAGATGTGTATGTGGGTGATTATGTATATATGGATAACTATACATAGATGTGTATGTGGGTAATTATATATAGATTGTGTGTGTGGGTAATTATACATAGATGTGTATGTGGGTAATTACACATAGATGTGTATGTGGGTAATTACACATAGATGTGTATGTGGGTAATTATACATAGATGTGTATGTGGGTAATTACACATAGATGTGTATGTGGGTAATTACACATAGATGTGTATGTGGGTAATTACACATAGATGTGTATGTGGGTAATTACACATAGATGTGTATGTGGGTAATTACACATAGATGTGTATGTGGGTAATTATACATAGATGTGTATGTGGGTAATTATACATAGATGTGTATGTGGGTTATTATACATAGATGTGTATGTGGGTAATTATACATAGATGTGTATGTGGGTTATTATACATAGATGTGTATGTGGGTAATTATACATAGATGTGTATGTGGGTTATTATACATAGATGTGTATGTGGGTTATTATACATAGATGTGTATGTGGGTAATTATACATAGATGTGTATGTGGGTTATTATACATAGATGTGTATGTGGGTAATTATACATAGATGTGTATGTGGGTAATTACACAAGAAAGTTGTAGATAGCATCATTACCAAATCTGTTGAGAAATATTAAATCAACTAAATGGTAGATAACCTAATGATTGTTCTGTAAGCTTCTTAAATTACATATAATTAAGAATGTAAATGCTATTTATTTTTAAAAAAGCCTTTATTGCACATTGCTAAATCCTGTAGGGATACGAGTTAAGCAGGATAATCACCTAGATACATAACTAAAAAAAACAAAAACAAAAACACAACCCCCCCCCCCCAACAACTAGCAACAACAACAAAAATCGTACTCGACATTAAATAGGCACACTTATGAATAATGAAGGCGACAGAACAGTAAGGGGGAGGGAGGGGGTAGATTTGCGGGCCGCAAAATGCAAGAAAGCAAAACAAAAAACTTGCTTTTCGCAGATTGAATTATTATGTTAAAACCGTTCCCCTAATTTGAACTGTTGGATGTCTGCAAAATATATTTTTTCTTGCCATCATCTGAAGAAACCGTGGCTGATAGATAGTTGAGATCTGCAACAGCTGGTATAGAAGTTCGTCTTTTGCGCCCTCTGGTTTTCTGAAGTTCTTGAGTGAGAACCACCACGAAAAGACGATTTGACTTCGTGCGCGCTTATGTAATTCCGAGTTTCCATGTTGGGGTGGGGAGTTCAAGTTTAGTGGTCACATGTAAAAGAATGTAAATAACAACAACAAAAAGTAGCATGAGAGGGAAAGTATGAATTTCATGTTGACCTCGTCTGTAAAAGTTTGACTAGACACAAATATTTGGATTTGGAGATCTGAGTTCTTGGAGTTAAGTAGAAAAGAATATCTTGGTCATAATCTTCAGTGTCTACGTTTTGAGATCTAGTTAAAAGTAATACTTGGTCTCAGTCGGTGACTTCAACTTTCCTGGATCTAGTAAAATGAACATCTTGGTCTCAGTCTTCAGAGATCTACATTCTTGGATGTAAGTAAAAAAAAAAAACCAAAACAAAAATCGACCTTGGTTCCAGTCCCCAGAGATCTATTTCCTTGGATATAAGTAAAAACTTGACTTTAAGTTTTAAAAAAAAGTATCATTCTTTTCATAGTCTCTATCCTCTGAGCAGGGCCGCCGAGAGAAAGTCCGGGCCCCGGTACAAAGAAGGTGTGTGGGCCCTTATACAAAGTTCAACACACGTATTTTTTCATAGGTTATGTCAAACAAGGCTGCAATGCGGGTTTCCTATAAACACTATTTTCTTTTTAAAAATTTAGTTTTGTAAAAAAAAAAAAAATAAAATTCCCCTTCATGGGTCCCCTTTGAGCTCCATGGGCCCTGGAAGAAATGTACCGGCTGCACCACCACCCTCTCCTCAGGCCTGCCTCTGAGATCTAAGTGATCAGTGCTACATTCTTGAATCTAAGTTTTAAAAATATGCACCTTGGTCCCTATCCTGGAGATCTAGTCTGAAAAAATGATCAGTACTACATTCTTGAATAAAAGTTTTAAAAATATGCACCTTGGTCCCTATCCTGGAGATCTAGTCTGAAAAAATGATCAGTACTACATTCTTGAAATGTTTTTAAAACATAGTACTTGTAACCCTGGTCGCTGTCCTCGGAGATCTAGTGTTTAGTGCTACATACAGCCTCTTAATATTATAGTTTCTGAAGCAGCTTGCAACGGCTTCACATGGTCTGGCAATGTAGTGAGGAACTTATTGGAGTTTCAGTTTAATTTATTATAGTGTCTTATGATGTTAGAGGATGAAAGATCTATAACCTAGTTGCCTCAAGCTGCCTTTCGCGTCCCTTCTGTGGCATGCATTCCTTCATTTGCTGCGAAGAGTGAAGAAGCTGAGTGATACAAACAAATGACAGGTGCTGCCGGGTGTCTTTTAGACAGCCATGTTAGATTAATGTGTCTGGATGGTGGTCTACAGTCCAAAAACTGGTCTACTATCAAAAGTTAATCTGCTGTCCAAACTTAGTCAGTTCTCATTCAAGGATTTTGTTATGTGCAGTCTTAAGTGCCCTGTTAATGTATTTCCAAAAATGCGGCCCACGAAGTGTGTCAGGGCATTGTGAAAGGCTTTGGACTATTTTAATTTTGTAAAGCATAGTCGCTTGTTGTTGCTGATTTTTTTTTATATAAGTGAAGTCACTTGTTTTTATTTGTAAAGCATTGTCACTTGTTTTTATTTGTAAAGCATTGTCACTTGTTTTTATTTGTAAAGTATTGTCACTTGTTTTATTTTGTAAAGTATTGTCATTTGTTTTTATTTGTAAAGCATTGTCACTTGTTTTTATTTGTAAAGCATTGTCACTTGTTTTTATTTGTAAAGCATTGTCACTTGTTTTTATTTGTAAAGTATTGTCACTTGTTTTATTTTGTAAAGTATTGTCATTTGTTTTTATTTGTAAAGTATTGTCATTGTTTTTATTTGTAAAGTATTGTCACTTGCTGTTGGTGTTGTATTTTTGGTTTTATTTATAAATTATTGCCACTTGCTGTTTTGTTATTGTAATTTTGTTTTTATTTGTAAAGTATTGTCACTTGCTGTTGGTGTTGTATTTTTGTTTTTATTTGTAAAGTACAATCACATTAAACAAATTCTATACATGTTGCAAAATTCTTAAGATAAAGAAAGCTTACTGCATGACAGCCTTATGATGATATGCCAAGTTTATAAAAAATATTAAATAAAGAAGACAAGAGATTGTTTCTGGATAACACTATCCCAAGATTATAAGCAATATTAAAATAAATAAGGCAAGAGACGACTTCTGGACAACACTTTGCTAAGTCTTCAGATAAATAACAACGCGAGGAACCAAACGTCTGCAGGAAACAGAATTCAATGATA
Organism: Sinotaia quadrata; assembly: GCA_028829895.1. Lineage (NCBI taxonomy): Eukaryota > Metazoa > Mollusca > Gastropoda > Architaenioglossa > Viviparidae > Sinotaia > Sinotaia quadrata. The sequence continues at coordinate 138,398,535 of CM054178.1, read as the reverse complement.
CCAATTCCAGATTCTCAGAATACCTTCAAGGCAAACTGACGATTTTTTTTTCATTTAGACCTGTCACCACCTTAGTTCTCAACTCATTCTTCTGTATATAGCGTTTACACAAAACTGTCTGAGGTGTCAATTTTGATGAGTCTTTTTAATTACTTTGGCAGCGCCTGCCAACCTTGTTAAATGCCTACCAACGTTTAAGAAAGGTTAGTTCTAAAATACATACACTAAAATATGAATTAATTTAGTTCTAAAATACGTACATTAAAATTTGAGTAAGTTTAGTTCTAAAATATATACACTAAAATATAAGGCAGTTGATTGATTTATTTTAAATTTTACATTGCACTGATGCATTTGGAATATGTAACCTGATAATTTTGCTCAGTAGCACTAAAATAAAATAAAAGAAATACTTTTGAAAAAAAAATTAAAGAAAGAATAAGGATTATAGATATATGTAAATAAACTCTGACCCACCCACACCTACTTTCTATACGGCAATGATCATTAATTTTGGGTTAATTTCTTCTGTAAAATTATAAAAAGGGGTATAACTAGCATACGGCATATATTCATTTCTTTTCAAACGGTCTACTAACCTATTTATCTATTCACGCATTGTTCCACCTCCTCAAGTTATCGCCCTTCACTAGGGCTGGAAGAAAGCCAAAAAAAAAAACAAAAAAAAAAACCAAAACCCAGAGAGAATAGGCTAATTCAGCAAACAGGCCGCAGATCCCTTGACTTAAGGGATACCTGGCAATGGGCGTAGCGTTTGTTTTTATCTTGCAGAAGGAAGTTTGCATTTCATTTGTATCTTAGTATACATGCATTATTGTCGTCACGTCTATATATCTTTTAGTCTTTATGTCTGTGAGTGTTTTTTTCCCCTCACCCAATGATTCTCATACACATATGCATAAATACTCACGCAATGAAAATCAGGCATAAGCATACCAACGGATCTATCTATCTATCTATCTATCTATCTATCTATCTATCTATCTATCTATCTATCTATCTATCTATCTATCTATCTATCTATCTATCTATCTATCTATCTATCTATCTATCTATCTATCTATCTATCTATCTATCTATCTTTTTAGTATATCAGAGATAATATGACGATAGTTAAAATTGATATGATGAATGGAGCATTTTCTATTATAGAGCTACACGACGTTAATCAGGTATAAATGGTACTAAATGTCTTGCTGAGGTTGGCACAGATGATCTCAGAAATATTCAGGACACCAAATGCTAAATGTACCGTACTGCAACCAGCACCATAGTATAACATCGGTATAAAAAAGTATGATTGATGTATTCTGTCATAATTAACATAAATCTGTGTCAGTGTTATCTATCACACGCCGCAAAAAACAAAAAAAGTAACATTTTAACGAAGTTTCCAAGTTGACAAAACCACATAAGCGACACACATACACACACACATAAACAAACAAACACACACACACACACAAACACACACACACACACACACACACATCTACAGATTTAGTCAACAAACTATCGTCATAAACCTTTCATAAGCAAAAGGTGCAATTAAAAGGAATCAATTAATTATATTGGAACAATTGTATTCGCGCTAGTCAGTTCTGCACTGTGCATTAGTCTCTGGAATTGACCAACGCATACTATGACTGGAACCAACCATTACAAGCCACCAGTCAAAGAGTCAGATCTTGGGAAGCCCGACAAGAGATAATGCAATTCTAGTACTGAGCCCTCTCTCGGCAATCATTTCCTGCTGCCGACAGACTTTCTTCAGGGGCTGCCAGCCTATACTGTAGTGGTACTGGTACCGGGCTAAATGTATTACTGTTTTTATCAGCCCAGGGCTAAGGGGGAGCTATTTGTGGCTATGTGATCCCTGATACCTGGCTTAATACTAGAAAACTGAAGGCAGTAATGAGTACAGTCCACTCCCTCCCCCTCCCTTCTTATTTTCTCAACCCCGTCTGCTTCTCCATGCAACTCCCCACTCACTTCCTGTCTTTGAGCCCAGCATCAATTCCAGATGGGGAGGGTGGGCTGGGTTTGTAGCACACGGGTAGGGTACACATCCCAAACCTCGAACTACAGACCGCCGAAACATATCAGAGTGCGCATATGTGTAATTGTAAGTGTGAGTGTTTGGGTGTCTGTGTGTATGTTAAATTGTATATATATAGTAGAATCAATTTATGTTGGGTGTATGTGCAGGCGAATGAGTGTGTGTGCGTGTGTGTGGCCACAGGCTCTTTTAAGTATGCGGATATATGTATAAGGGAGTGTGTGTGCGTGTGTACATTTATGCACACGCGTATTTGTGTATGTATGTGCGTATATGCATAATTTTACTTCATTTAGTTTTGGTGGGTCAAAGGTTAAAGATTTTGTAACAGTTCCAAATTGCACTAATAAATAATTTTTTAAAAATTTAAATGTCGGACAGGTTGTCATTAGTTTTTACTCTCTATCCGCCACATTTATCCTCCTCTGTCATCGTTGCAGTCTTAGTACTGCCGTGAGAATAGGGTAAATTATTATTGCTTTCTTAAGAAACCCGACACAACAATAAATTTAAACCATTTCACTGAAAGATTCAGTTTGGCCCCTCCGATAAATAACTGTCCAGTGACTTTTACGCTTAAGTCTGCAATTCAATTTATTTCTTACTAGGGAATTATTTTCTACCGCCATTTTAAGCAGCACTTGTCTCGGTGAACCGTTAATTTTGCTTAGTGCAAAAGATGTATTGCCATTCTCTATGACGTCACTGTATTCTGCAAAATGTCTGCTTGATGTAAGCGGAGTCTTGTTTATAACACTTTCGTCTTGGTCACCTAAAGGCTTGCGACAATTCAGTTAATTAGCACGATTCAAGTTACTTCTTTATTCAGTCTGGAACTAATTTCTTTCTTTCTTTCTTTCTTTCTTTCTTTCTTTCTTTCTTTCTTTCTTTCTTTCTTTCTTTCTTTCTTTCTTTCTTTCTTTCTTTCTTTCTTTTGTTTGTTTGTTTGTTTGTTTGTTTGTTTGCTTGTTTGTTTGTTTGTTTGTTTGCTTGTTTGTTTGTTTGTTTGTTTGTTTCTTTCTTTCTTTCTTTAGCTTGAATACATAATATATACCATTTTTAAGTGAAAATATCAGCTTCTAGTCATCAATATGATTTAAGTGATTTCAGTTTAATTTTAATTTTCTCATTAAGATCTTCACTGTCTTTTATTGGAAGGCTATTTGGTCAATTACGTGATTATTGTATTGAATAAATGACCTTCTTGGCTACTGTTTAGTTGATTGGTTGACGGATTGATGTACTGTATAATTGATAGACTGATATAGTTAGCTGACTGTTTGACTAACTATATTAATTAACTATTAACTAATAGCCATATTAACTGACTGATTGCATATGTTGGAGATTGACTAATTGAATGATTTATTGGCTGAGTGCTTGCTTGAATGATTCTTTCATTGAAGTACTTATCTTCTACTAACGATCTCTTCTATATCCCCCCCCCCTCTCTCTGGCGAAATAGCCGGATGTCGGGCATTACATTTTTTGATTACCGTTATGAACGAGAGGCAACATTTTAAGCACAAGGGAAAAGCAAAGAACCACCCGACGATTGCTCAGTAAATTGTGTTTTGCCTGCAACCGATACTGTATCATATTTCTCATTACTGAACGGGAATAGACCAACAGATTCTTAGAGCACTTTCTCCAGGGATCCTTAATTATTTGGCTAAATGTCCAGAATCCGAATTATTAGAATGGAAGCTTTCGCAGGCACCAGGAAACAGTCTGCATTGTGAAGATTAAATCAACGGGTAGAGAATTGACTCTGATTACAAGATTTAAAAGAAAAACTTTAAAAACCGCAGGGTACAATGCTATCAATTACAGGGACGAGTGCGTAGATGTGTTTATGCGTAGCATTCATTAGGATTTTAGCCAGTTCTCTGGCAAGGGTGTGTGTATTAGTGTTCATTAGGATTTTAGCCAGTTCTCTGGCAAGGGTGTGTGTATTAGTGTTCATTAGGATTTTAGCCAGTTCTCTGGCAAGGGTGTGTGTATTAGTGTTCATTAGGATTTTAGCCAGTTCTCTGGCAAGGGTGTGTGTATTAGTGTTCATTAGGATTTTAGCCAGTTCTCTGGCAAGGATGTGTGTATTAGTGTTTATTAGGATTTTAGCCAATTCTCTGGCAAGGATGTGTGTATTAGTGTTTATTAGGATTTTAGCCAGTTCTCTGGCAAGGGTGTGTGTACTAGTGTTCATTAGGATTTTAGCCAGTTCTCTGGCAAGGATGTGTGTATTAGTGTTTATTAGGATTTTAGCCAATTCTCTGGCAAGGATGAGTGTATTAGTGTTTATTAGGATTTTAGCCAATTCTCTGGCAAGGATGTGTGTATTAGTGTTTATTAGGATTTTAGCCAATTCTCTGGCAAGGATGTGTGTATTAGTGTTTATTAATAATATTTGTTTATATTTCAACTTGCTACTTAAAAAGTATTTTGAGAGATCGTGAGAGAAGAACTTTCAGTAAGTCTATTTGTAAAATGTTCATGTGCTCCTAACAAAGGAACTCTACTGATATTAAAAACAAAAACAAAATTACAACAGGCACCTGAAAAAGTCAGTGGTGACACAACAGTATGCATTTTATGTGCTTGGCAGTGATATATTTAAATTAAAATGAAATATTTGCATAAAATTAGTAATTAGAGTTAAATGACGCATGCTATATATTATGTTTCTTAATTGTGACCATTTTTAACAAAGCCACTTTTAGAAAGCCAACTCTCATTAATACGTTACTTTGACACCTTTAAATCTTGTCCCTACATGGACAACTGAATGCCTTTTCCCTTGCATAGACACGTTTAAACCTTGTCAACTACACTGATACCTTTTAACCTTGTCCTCTACGTTGACACCTTTTAACCTTGTTCTCTATTATTAGACAACTTTTTTAACCTTGTCCTCTACATTGATACCTTTTAACCTTGTCCTCCATTATTAGACAACTTTGAACCTTATCCTCTACATTGACACCTTTTAACCTTGTCCATACACGCACTCCCTAATGCCCTTTCCTCTGTCTTGACACCAATAATGCCTTCTCCAATACTTGTGACACTTTTTATTGCTTTGTCTCCTATGTTAGTACCTTTTACTCTTTGTCCCCTATGTTAGTACCTTTTACTCTTTGTTTGCTACCTTATCACATTGAATGCTTTAACCCTGTCTCCCTACCCTCAACGCCCTGTCCCTCCTTTGAAACGTTTTAGTACCTTGTCCCCACCTTTTAAAAATGTAAATGTCGGACAGGTTCTCATTGGGTTTTGTCTCTATATCCGCCACATTTAACACACTGTCCCTCCCTTGATACCTTTAACACCTTGACACTTTTAACACCATGACCCTATCTTTACACCTTTAATCTTGACCCTATCTTGACACCTTTAGCAAATTGTCTCCACCTTGACACCTTTAACACCTTGACACCTTGACAATTTTAACACCTTTTACACATTAAACACCTTTAACACCTTGACACCTTTAAAACGCCTTGACACCTTTAGCGCCTTGACACCATTAACACCTTGACACCTTGACAATTTTAACACCTTTTACACATTAAACACCTTTAACACCTTGACACCTTTAAAACGCCTTGACACCTTTAGCGCCTTGACACCATTAACACCTTGACACTTTTAACGCCTTGTCCCTCCCTTAAACCTTGACACCTTTAAACCTTGACCCTATCTTGACGTCTTGATTTCCATGTCCATATCTTGACACCTTGAACACCTTGACCCTATCTTTACACCTTTAACATCTTGTCCCTATTTGACACCTTTAACATCTTGCCCTTTCTGGACACTTTTACACCTTTAATATTTTGTCTCTCCCTTGATACCTTTAACACCTTGTCACTCCCTTGATACCTTTAACATTTTGTCCCTCCTTGACACCTTTAACATCTTACCTTGATAGTTTAAATGCACTGTGTTTATTTTCTGCATTGACTCTAACTTTTTTGACTTTTACCTTGTCACATCAATGATTTACACATCTATTGATACTTTTAGCTCACCCATCCCTATATATCTGTGACATACTATTTTTACCTTGACATTTCTGGTTTTGTTCTATTTTCTGACTGTTTTAATGCCTTGTCCCTATTTTGACACCTTTAACGATTCGTCCCCTAACGCGACTTCTTAAACGCCCTATCTTGAATATTGACATTTAAACATATTTTTTGTATGTTGACTCTTTAGCGCCTTTGATCGTATCTTGCTATTTCAAACTCAAGATGTCATTTTAAAAGTATGAACAGGATTATAGATAATTATAAAAGTGCTGAGCAAACTTCAATTGTTTACTTATTGTCTTATTCAGAAGTTAATATTTAACTTATTGCGTACATTCCCAGGACCTCTGCTTTCACTTCTCTATCTTAGTGATTGTTTTAGTCTATCTTAATGATTGTCTTAGACTAAAGATCTAAGATATTACTGATTGTTTTAGTTTAAAGATCTAAGATCTCTATCTTACTGATTGCTTTAGTCTAAAGATCTCTATCTTACTGATTGTTTTAGTCTAAAGATCTCTATCTTACTGATTGTTTTAGTCTAAAGATCTCTATCTTAGTGATTGTTTTAGTCTAAAGATCTAAGATCTCTATCTTACTGATTGTTTTAGACTAAAGATCTCTATCTTACTGATTGTTTTAATTTAAAGATCTCTCTTACTGATTGTTTTAATTTACAGATCTCTATATTAACGATTGTTTTAGTCTAAAGATCTCTATCTTACTGATTGTTTTAGACTAAAATCTCTATCTTACTGATTGTTTTAATTTAAAGATATCTCTTACTGATTGTTTTAATTTACAGATCTCTATATTAACGATTGTTTTAGTCTAAAGATCTCTATCCTACTGATTGCTTTATTCTAAAGATCTCTATATTAACGATTTTTAAGTCTAAAATCTCTCTTACTGATTGTTTTAATCTTAATTTCTCTATCTTACTGATTCCTTTAGTCTATGGATCTCTATCTTACTGATTGTTTTAGTCTAGAGATCTCTATTTTGCTGATTGTTTTAGTATAAAGATCTAAGATCTCTATCTTAGTGATTGTTTTAATTTAAAGATCTTGATCTTAATGATTTCAATTTTAAAAAAATCTCTATCTTACTTATTGTTTTAATCTAAACAGAAGGAAATCTGCCGAATAAAACATTCAATAAGGCAGAGTGAGATCTTTAGATTGAAACAGTCAATAAAAGAGAAAAGTTTGATAAAGTTCTTTAGATTAAAACAATCAGTGAGTCAGAGAAGTCTATATATAGAAAACAGTAACTGAAATAGAGATCTTCGACTAAAACAGTCACTAAGAAATCTTTAGACTAAAGCAATCACTAAGAGATCTTTAGATTTCTCTGAGTCATTCTAGTTTACTAATTTAGACTCCTCTGTTTTATTCTAGTGATCTGTACTTTACTGTTTGTTTTATTCTATAGTACCGCGACTGTTTTACCCTAGAGTCCTGTAGCTTACTGAATATTTTAAAGTCGAGCTCCTTAAGAAGATTGAGCATCAGGTGGGTAGAAATCACTAACTACATTGTGCTGAAGCAGAACATAATGCCCCAAATCTATTTAAGTTCCCCTATTATTAGTATAATCAGAATTAAATTTTATTAGTGTATTTCCAACGAGAAAGTTGAGATCCAGGCCCCCTTTCATTGCAACAAGGTTTAAAAACTATCGTCATCTATTGAAGTAATTTTCTTCTTCAGTCTGTAAAAAGTTACGCACGCAGGCACCCCCCACCCACCCACACACACACAACCACATACGTACAAACCCCCAACAGGGATGCACAAGCACACTCATACATGAAAATATCAGTAGCAAAAATAATATCCAACGAATTGCAAGAAAAATAACAAAACAATCCTATAGTTATGCAGACGTTGATAGATTACAGTATAGAATGTAACGGATTAGTACCCTATAATGCCATTGCAAGGAGCGACACGAACCACAGGAGCGCTTTTTTCAGAAATTTATGAAAAGCTGCTTTTTTTTTTCTTCTTAGTTCTTTTGCAAACCGCCACAGTGTCTTGAAGTTAAAACTCCTAGAATAATAACTATACTGTAGATTAACGATTCGCAGAGCTCGTTCTTCTAAAGCAGCATCAGAAGTACTTAAAACTGCCTCCGTCGTAAGATGTCGAAAAATGCCACTTCCCGTTGAGGCGTCAGATGCAACTTGCCTTTTAGATATACTGTGTTGGCTAGCAGCAACTATCTAGACGCCTTTTATACGCAACAAGACGTAATATGATGTAAAGTAAACAGATGTAAAATTTAGAAGAAAACGATAATGCTACAGACTTTTATCTCCTTCTAACACGCAAGGGGAGGGGTCTTGGAGTTGAAGAACAGATAAGTAGATGCATGTGGAAGTATCGCCTGGCCTACTAGAAGGGAAGTAACTCTAACCGAAACGCACTAGGTGACGTCGGAAAGGTGTACATATAAATGAATCGCGTTCTTTCACTTTCGCCTTGAAATAACGCAAAGAACAAACGTCCTTTATTTATTTAATAGAATTTGCAATTGTTCTCCATACAGCACGATGTTTTTCAAAGAAATTCCCTTGCAAGAAATTAGTTTTCTTCATAGAACCATAATCATGCACGAGTTGATATTTCGCACCAGAAGGCCAAGATAAATTCCACATGTCCGTATTCCAGCTGATTTAAATGCTATTAAGGGAAAGAGATACAGTCTAAGATAAAATTGCACCGTATCATAAAATGTAAAACATTATTAATCAGCGACACGTTACAAGGTAGCTGCTATATCGGAGCAGATGCATATATATATACACACATACAATGTTTACCAAAATTTGAACACCTATTTAAGAATACATTCCTTTAAACTGCTCGCCAAACAATTCAATTTACACTGGTAAGTGTCTCTTGAATAGCACTGACAAACAAATTCGATGATTATTTTGGTTTAACAATTCTCTCAAAATATCGTCTTTTCTTTCTAAACGGTTAGTGTGACCGAGAATTCAGAAAGAGTTACACTCGTACCCTCCACCTCCGCCCCCCAACGTCTAACTTGATAACCTAAACATATTATGAAGATATTGTTACGTTTCCAGTATTTATTTAAAGACCCTGCTTAGGAAATTATAGAACTTTAATTTACTATTTAAATTAATTCCCTTTCGTTTAACCTAAACAGACTGGTTGCTCAAATCATCATTCGACTAAATTAAAAATGCATCTTTGTAGTCTAGATCACAGATTTACGAAACTGATAATTTGCGTACATTAGCTAGATTGGAAAACGTTAAAAACTCTCTTAGATTCATATGCATTCATTACGTCATTCGTTTAGCTCAGACAGCCCCCATCCAATCCCATTTGGTCTATATGCATACAATTTACTACAAAAAGAGGTTCTTAACAAAATGAAATAAGATTTAATAAGTTTAACAATTAACAGCAACGATTAATTACGACACGACGTCTTAATTCTACACAGCGTTGTTCTCTCATTTACCGTCCTTGTTAAAAGTCTTAACTAGAATTCTCTTTTCTTGCCAAATAGTCACTTGATTCTGGACCCTAGTAGATATACTTAACTATACTCTTGGTCGCACGTGGGGTTCAACTGGTTAGAACTGGTCCACATCACTTTGGCTCATCGTCAGTACTGCATAGCACAACAGTCAATCGTCCACTCAATTACTGCATCGCTAATGTACTTGCGACGAATCGTTAACACGTGGTTAACACGAGGTACTTCTGCATAGTTCACGTATGGGTCATGAAGACACCCGAGTCGGTGTACGACTCAAGAAGTACGAAGGTAGAGAGGAGTAACATAAGAAGAACCCGGCTGAAACAAAGGATTTTGGGCTCTGTAACTATTTGCGTCTATATTCGCAAAACCCAAGCACATGTTTCTTTGGTTAAGGTTCTGAATTTAGAATCTTTGACTATCGTGTCGTTTACAATTCAAATATAGTTATATTTAAATATACATTGTGGTCCACGTGCGTGTTACATATAACGTTACACGAACGTATGAATTCTCAAATATTTACAGCATTAAAAATTAGAATTCACACAAAGGATTAATTCAAAATGAAGCATGAATGCTTTACAATTTTACACGAAAAATTATATGCAAGAACAATTTGAATTACAAAGAAGAATTCACCACGTGCACAGACATACTGGCGGCACTAGTGAATTTAAGATTATATAAATTAAAGATAAGAAAAGGTTACAATAATTTATATACAATAACTTTTAGATTTGTCCCTTTACATCGAAACACGTGCTTTGGCTAAAATAGCGCTAAGCTGCACAAAATACATACATCAATTCAATTACAAAATACGATCAATAAATGCAATAGATACTGTAAGAAGTAGACGTGTTATTGTTACCTCTTAAAAGTAGATTTTACTGCTCTAGCGCGGGTTCATCTTCGACTCTCTTACGACTCTGGTATGGCGGCGGGACGGAGCTAATGTTAAAGCTGCCTTGTATGTCTGCCGGTCTGGGAGTGAGTGAGAGTTTTGGCGCGTTATGATCATTTTTATGAAACTGCATTGAACGCATCACGTGACCGTTCACGTGGTATGTTGTTGATCTCGAAGGTGCTGGACACTGGCCTAAAGTTATGCAACAATCCGACCTTGCTAGAAAGCTTCTCTCGATACTGATGTATCACGGGTGAATTTCAACAAAGGTCCGTTCAAAAATTTAATTTTGAAACGAGCAATTGGGTCACGAGGTCATGACACAGAATTTGTCACACATCGTCACACCCCCTTGCTTTTGAGGCGTTTATCTTACCAAAAGATAAATGCCTCCTACAAATTATGTGTTATAAAATGTAGAAGTGCAAAATGAAGAAAAAATTTACAATTAAAAAATTTCAACATAACCAGAAATAATGTAACGTGACGGAAAAATCAACTCTAGATTAACGGTACTCTCATACAATATTTCTCACTTCAGAAATCAGAGAAAAATGATTTAAGAAAAAAATCAAATAAAATGATTTAAGAAAAACGTTCAGTCTAATTGAATAGACATCCATCCAATGGAATAACATGTTCTGAAAATTTCATTATCTGTCCCAATAATCAATAGTTCACACACAACCTAGTTTGATCTAACCAGATTATTCAGAATAGAAATCCAACATCAACCAATTCCACTGAATACGTATCCAACAATAGTGTGATCAAAAAATTGACTTCCAATGAACAACACTATCAATATGCAGGTTATGAAAAGTTCCAGATATTGATTTCCTGTATCAACCAAATATCAGAGTCTATGAATTACCAACTCAATGAACCATCTATCAGTCTACCTGTCATATTCAGAGTTACAACACTAACACAATTCAATCAGTGTTATAGCTTGTCCCAAGTTTTTATGAAATGTCTAACATATTTACAGCAACAACCACCAACTACGGTACAACAAGAAAATAATGAAAATTCAAAGAAGGTGCCAAATCATTATTCCTACTGCTGCACTATCCTGCCTAGCACAATCTTCGTAGTTCTATCCCAATCCCAATACACGTCATCGTCCATGTGTGTCAACATGTCTACGGCATGACAACTGTATTCTTTCTTTCTTACTCTGTTCGTCAGAATGTCACTGTGAGGTGCAATATATTGCATGTCAAGTTTAGACTTTTCATTTCTCGTCCGGTAAGTACGTCCTTGAAGTGTTTTATCGTCATGATCTCTTTCAAAACTCTCCAAAGTACTTGTCAAGTTTAAAATGTTTCTGGTAGTGTCAGTTTCTGCCTGACTGGTCTCTACCCTGTCTAACAGTTTCAAACTTCTCGATACGTTTCGTATCATGTCAGTGTCACTGTGGCATTGACTCTGCGATATCAGAATTTTAAATCTATCGCTCTTAGCCTTGTCACTGAACTCACGCAAATGGAAATTTGCTCTCTTGGTGTTTCGTGCATCTGTAGTTACGTCATTTTCTACACATTGAACGTCCCTAGTTCGCATGCACTCAACGTCTTTTGTCGGAATGGCGTCAGATCTACTATGGGTCCATTTCGCATCAAGTCTAACGTCATAGGTTCGCAAATGTGCTCTGTCGCGGCTACCAGTCTCTCTGAAGTACCTGAATTGCAACATTAGCGTCCCCTCTAAATCTGGAGGTTCCGTTCTCCTGATCTTATCATAGACTGAAGTGAAATACCTCATCCCACTAGTTGTTTTCTGTTTTAACCCATTCACAACTAGGTGTTCGACTGTTATGTCTGTCAATTTGTCTCTCTCCTTGACAACATAAGTCTGTGTCTCTTTTGTGACTCTAGTCACTGTGTGGTCAGACTCACTCGCTAGCAAGTCAGACTCCCGTGGTTGTATGAACAAGGGTTCTATCTTAAACTCCCCAAGAGTTACTGATTGTCTCCCCTGGACCATACCGTTTATTGAACTAACGTAATCTGTCTCCTCTGACTCGGTTAATTCAATATGTCTCCTTATCAAATCGTCAGAATCTATGATGAAAATTCTGTCAGTTTCAGTCACTAACTGGCAGTGAATGTTACCTGTCACAATGAATAACATCACCATGTCTACTCTATGTGTGTTGTAGGCTACACTCCCACTGTTTCCTCTATCATAATTCTCTGCATCTGATGTCAGTAACAGTCCTGATGCCCCACCTACTCTGGTTATCAGTCCGTCACTCCGGTTTTCATTGTCTATCGATCTAGTTCTGTCACTCATTTGTACTGTGTCTTTGATCAATTTGGGATTACACTCCGTACTAATCATTAGTGAATCAAGGAACATATCAGTTAATGAAACCCCCTCCTCCTTACTTCCACTTGTCTCAGTTTTTGGTACGTACTCATGACATTCCTTTATCTCAACAGGTGAGTCAATAAAGGTAGTCCATGTACCGTGGCTTCTGTCTACGTCACTAATTCCGTTAAGTGATTTATCTGCAGACGGTTCTGCCCTGTCTCTGACAACTGCGTGCATACACGTCAGTACACATGCATTGTTATCGTAGACCGTCCCTGTACAGTTTTCGACTATATCTTCTTCCATGTAACGTTTGGAAAAGAACTCTGTCTCAGCTCTGACAACTGTCATGTCATCTGAAGTAAATGAATTTATCATAGGCACATTGTCTCCGTCTGTAATGCTACCTATGCTGTCATCTGGATCAAATACTTCTGTTTCTCTGGCTGTCAATGTGTTAGCACTCGAAACCTCGCATAACGCAATAATCTTGTGTTTCAAAATTACGTCATGACTCACGTCAATCATCGGAGATCGAGATCTACCGATGTCAGTCTCAGTCTTCGTAGCGAGCACATTTTCATGACTCTCTCTTAAACTAACAGTTAGGTCAGTAAACTCAGTCGATATGTCACTGCCCTTCGACGATACACAACTGATAGAACTCGTTTCTATCTTCTCATGCATATTTGTCCTGTCAGAAAAATCAGTCACTGTGTTGCTAGAAGTTTCATCACACCTTAACGGTACACAACCGATAGAATCTGTCTCTATCTTATCATGCGCATTCAGTCCGTCAACCAAGGTGTCACACGTACACGGCGGTGTATGTGTTCGTCCAAATTCTACACGTGTTATTAAGTCCTTAACAACAGTGTCTTTTCTTGTCTCTGTTTCAAGATCAAGCTTTGGTGGTGCGCCAACTGTTTCTGTAAACTGGTTAGCATGTTGAACTGTAATGGTTTCGTCAAAACATTTGTTTTTGTTTTCAATCAAACTGTCTAATTCGTCTGCTGTGTTCGGTAGCGCGACTAATTTCTGTGTGTCAGTCTCCACGCTCGCGGCGTTTGACCTCGGCAAGTCAAAGTTCACGGCCTGACCTTCCTGTCGTAATTTGTCAACAGTACTTTCCCCAGCAAATTTAGACTCTGTTTTGATTTCTGTCCACAACCATTCTAATTCTAGACTTTCTTTCCTTTCCATAAGCTTTAGCTTTTCTTTCTTCAACTTTCTAATTTCGAACGTTAGGTCTCGCATTTCAGCTTCACTTACTATTATTAGAACTTCGCTCTCTCTCATTTCCATCCAGTCCCCTTCGAATCGGAAATCTCTATCAAACAGCTGTTTTACTCGCACCTTTGTAAGGTTTACGCGTGAGTTTAATGAAGATCTAATTTCTTCCCTGTGTTTTATTTCCTTTTCATTGAGTGCTAGCAGGACGAAATTACGTAGAGGTTCACTTTCATAGCCTAGTGATATGCCTATTTCTTGTTCGCGTTTTAGAATCTCCCTGAGCTGTACTCTCCCTACACTGTTCTTCTGTTCATCAATCCTTAGATTTATCAAAGTCGTAAGGTGATCATCTTCTATCTCTAACCTTTCCCTCTCGGCCTTAACGCGTTCTAGCTTTTCTCTAGCCTCGGCCTGCCTTGACTCGATCTGTTTCATTTCTAACGCGTGATTGAGTTTTATTCTTTCTATTGCTAACGCGCCATCGAGTTTTATTCGTTCTAACACTTTCGCGTGTTCCGCCTCGAATTCGCGTTCCTCTCTTTCCTCTTCCTCTCTCTCTCTTTCTTTCTCTCTCTCTGCTTCCTTCAAAGCCTCGAGTCGCCGTGACTCGATCCGTTCCGAAATGTCCATCTTATTTATTTAGCGCGTCTGGCTACAATAAATATCTCTCGTGATTGTGTATCTAACCGTAGGCGATAAAACTCCGCTTTTATCCCACAATAACTTTTAGGCTACAACCTTACAAAAATTATTGAATTTATTCAGAACACCTTCCGAAATAAATTACGCGTTGGTTACACGTTCACCTGCTTGGCTACAATCTGTTGTCTCCAAGGCTTTCGTAATGTCACGGCTCCAACCATACAACATTACACATTATACTTAGCACCCTAAATATAATAGTCCGAAGTCTGTTACTACCGATAACTCTCCTAGCTGGCGGTATAACACGTCGACCTCTTACAATGAAGTATCCAGTAACACAATACTAAATAAATCATTCAATAGCTAACATGACATATTTAACTACGCTTAAATATATCAACATTAACTAACATGCACGCTACTCTGCAAAAGAATACATGCACATGTCACAACAAAAGCAAGATAAATATTTCAACAATCCTGAATCAATAGAATATTGGCAATTCTCAGATGTTCGTTTCCTAAAGATATGATACGCCCTATGTATATAAAAATGTTACAATTTAATACATATCAATCCCATGACGAGGCCACACTTGTTACGTTTCCAGTATTTATTTAAAGACCCTGCTTAGGAAATTATAGAACTTTAATTTACTATTTAAATTAATTCCCTTTCGTTTAACCTAAACAGACTGGTTGCTCAAATCATCATTCGACTAAATTAAAAATGCATCTTTGTAGTCTAGATCACAGATTTACGAAACTGATAATTTGCGTACATTAGCTAGATTGGAAAACGTTAAAAACTCTCTTAGATTCATATGCATTCATTACGTCATTCGTTTAGCTCAGACAGCCCCCATCCAATCCCATTTGGTCTATATGCATACAATTTACTACAAAAAGAGGTTCTTAACAAAATGAAATAAGATTTAATAAGTTTAACAATTAACAGCAACGATTAATTACGACACGACGTCTTAATTCTACACAGCGTTGTTCTCTCATTTACCGTCCTTGTTAAAAGTCTTAACTAGAATTCTCTTTTCTTGCCAAATAGTCACTTGATTCTGGACCCTAGTAGATATACTTAACTATACTCTTGGTCGCACGTGGGGTTCAACTGGTTAGAACTGGTCCACATCACTTTGGCTCATCGTCAGTACTGCATAGCACAACAGTCAATCGTCCACTCAATTACTGCATCGCTAATGTACTTGCGACGAATCGTTAACACGTGGTTAACACGAGGTACTTCTGCATAGTTCACGTATGGGTCATGAAGACACCCGAGTCGGTGTACGACTCAAGAAGTACGAAGGTAGAGAGGAGTAACATAAGAAGAACCCGGCTGAAACAAAGGATTTTGGGCTCTGTAACTATTTGCGTCTATATTCGCAAAACCCAAGCACATGTTTCTTTGGTTAAGGTTCTGAATTTAGAATCTTTGACTATCGTGTCGTTTACAATTCAAATATAGTTATATTTAAATATACATTGTGGTCCACGTGCGTGTTACATATAACGTTACACGAACGTATGAATTCTCAAATATTTACAGCATTAAAAATTAGAATTCACACAAAGGATTAATTCAAAATGAAGCATGAATGCTTTACAATTTTACACGAAAAATTATATGCAAGAACAATTTGAATTACAAAGAAGAATTCACCACGTGCACAGACATACTGGCGGCACTAGTGAATTTAAGATTATATAAATTAAAGATAAGAAAAGGTTACAATAATTTATATACAATAACTTTTAGATTTGTCCCTTTACATCGAAACACGTGCTTTGGCTAAAATAGCGCTAAGCTGCACAAAATACATACATCAATTCAATTACAAAATACGATCAATAAATGCAATAGATACTGTAAGAAGTAGACGTGTTATTGTTACCTCTTAAAAGTAGATTTTACTGCTCTAGCGCGGGTTCATCTTCGACTCTCTTACGACTCTGGTATGGCGGCGGGACGGAGCTAATGTTAAAGCTGCCTTGTATGTCTGCCGGTCTGGGAGTGAGTGAGAGTTTTGGCGCGTTATGATCATTTTTATGAAACTGCATTGAACGCATCACGTGACCGTTCACGTGGTATGTTGTTGATCTCGAAGGTGCTGGACACTGGCCTAAAGTTATGCAACAATCCGACCTTGCTAGAAAGCTTCTCTCGATACTGATGTATCACGGGTGAATTTCAACAAAGGTCCGTTCAAAAATTTAATTTTGAAACGAGCAATTGGGTCACGAGGTCATGACACAGAATTTGTCACACATCGTCACAGATATATTATGCTCAGTAATGCAGATAAGATTTTATTAGAACGGATTATTCAACATACACGTATAAAATATAACAAATAATATGAAATTCTGTCACAGTCCTGAAAATGCTTTAGGAAAAAATATATGCATGAATGATGTGTGCAAAGGCTAAAGGTCACGATTCGCACGCAACATGTTTTCATGCCTTGCGAGCTCTAACATACACATCACCAGACCTCAGTGACCTTTAGGAGTAAACAAAACATTAGAACTCTACTCAAATAGGTCAAGATTAGGATTAGGGATAAGATTAGTGTAGTGATAAGGTTAGCTTAGGGTTACGGTTAGTTTACATTTTGCATCAACATTTTAAACCGTAAATGTCATTCGTCTCAGAATAGTCTCCGACCAGGCAGAACTCTTTGTTTAGCTTTAGGTTGTAACGGTATCAGATGTGAAAGAAATGTGTGTCACTGTCTCAACCTCGCGTGAAGGGCAAGAAATTTATAACTTTGAATTGCGAAAGAGTGGGTCTCAGCTGATGCTTGTTATTGTTCCCCTGTATTAACACAAGTGTGACGTAGGCGAAGCTCTCTCTAGCTTTTTGGGGAAAAAATGGATAAGAGGATAGGTGGATATGCATATTTCGTGCTTTGTCAAGTACGTCATTTCTATGGCAACGGAAAGAGTGCAGACGTGTGCCTCTGTGGAAATAAAGTCTGGCATGTAGCGCCCTGGCTTCTTGCTATCTCTGCTCGTTAAAATGTGCACGTTTTCCCCCTTGCATCCAAAGAGCCAAGCGATGGGTGTGATTGGCATCAGCGAAAACTGCTGATGCAAACGCAACGAAATAATAATTAAAAAAATAAATAAAGAAAAGGAGCGACAATACGATACAAGAAAGGGCTGAGATTGAGCTACTCATTCTAAACATTGTACTTGTTTGCACTTAACAAATTTAGCTTTATCTATTTTTAAAAAATAAGACCGATATTTTAGAGATTTAATTTTAATAGTAGGACACACCATTTCTCTGGTAACAGAACTGCTCGAGAAGACTCTTGTCAAGCAATTATTCTACTGGAGATATCTTCAGCAGAAGGGGAAAAGTTAATCGTACAGCAAAATAACATTTGCTTAAGATACGAACTTTGTTCGCCAGAAGCTTGTGACATTTTTTGGACAAGGTGGCTCTTAAGTGATCTCTAGCAGTTAGGAAGCTCAGATGAACAGCAAGAAATGCTTTCACACCAAATCGTCACTGTACAAGTAATACTGCAACTACTGCTATTATTACTACTATATTAAAACTATTACTTTTACTCCTGGCATTACTTCTGTTACTATTACTACTATATTAAAACTATTACTTTTACTCCTGGCATTACTTCTGTTACTATTACTACTATATTAAAACTATTACTTTTACCCCTGGCATTACTTCTGTTACTATTACTACTATATTAAAACTATTACTTTTACTCCTGGCATTACTTCTGTTACTATTACTACTACTAACACTAGAAAGTATGAATGGTATATCTACAATTATACTACTACCGTTGCTATTGCTAATACTATTATTACTACTAATACTTCTTAAATACTATGACTACAACTATGTCTACTACGATCGCAACTACAATTACTACTACCATGAATAGAACGACTCTTACTACTGGTACTATTATCACTACTACTACGACGACAATTATTAATTATTATTATTACTGCTGCTACTGGTACTAATACCATTACTGTACTTATCACAACTACTACGACTGCAATGACTATTACTATGAATTATTATTATTATTACTGGCATTACTGCTGCTATTTCTACTCCGTTGTGATTCCATTGCACGCAGAAATAAGCAAGGTGAACGACAGCACTAATATAGCCGTTAAGAATAACTTTGATCAAATTGTGCAACTGTCTCGTGGAATCGTGGAATTCGTCATTGTCAAAATTACGTCACGGGCTTGTGACGTTTTCGTGTAAGTCAAACCTTTATATTGACCCTCCACTACCTCTCCACCACCTTCTCCAAAGCAAATATATATTGACCCTCCCTCCCTCCCACGCCTTGAAAGATAGAGAAAAAGAAGTGTTTACGGCATATCCCATTTTCATTTAATTAAAGCATATACATGTATTTCGCTTCAACTGAACTCTCTTTCCAAGAAAATGCTACATTAATATGAAAAATGGATTAATCAAGATAAAAAAAAAAAAAAATCACGCATGGTCTAGCTATTAATAACTTGACCTGCAATAAAAGATAGCCAATCGGATGAGTGGAAAGGAAGATAGCATGTCTTAATCGGGTGAGGTCTTGGTATGGTTTCTCCTTTTCAAGTTGGTTAGAGCGGGCAGCAACTGTTTCTGGAGATTTGGGTGACAGAAAAATCTGTGGGAATGGGAGGAAACGGACAAAATAGCGACATTCCAGACCCATGAATAACTGGCAATGCCAAAAACTTGTTCTGGGGAGGAACTTTCTTTCTTTCTTTCTTTCTTTCTTTCTTTCTTTCTTTCTTTCTTTCTTTCTTTCTTTCTTTCTTTCTTTCTTTCCTCTTTCCTTCCATCCATCCATCTGTCTATCTATCTATCCATCTATCTATCTATCTATCTATCTATCTATCTATCTATCTATCTATCTATCTATCTATCTATCTATCTATCTATCTATCTATCTATCTCTCTATCTATCTATCTATCTATCTGTGTGTGTGTCTGTCTATCTATCTATCTATCTATCTATCTATCTGTTTGTCTGTCTGTCTGTCTGTCTATCTTTCTATGCCCCAACATTTAGTGTCCTTCAAGGTTCATTTCTTGGTTGTTGTTGGGTTTTTAAAACAGTGGAACACTAATAGTCTAACACTTTGTATGACGTCAACTACATATACTATTTTTGTTGTTGTTGCTTCTGATGTATCAATTTACAAAGTGTCACGACTTAAATACATCACTTAGTAAATAAATACATGCAAGAGCTAGAAGTGTGGTGTGCTGGTAATGGCAGACGTATTCACTTTTCAAAGACAGTTTAATGTCATTGCCAGTGCTTCTTGGAGGCAGGCAACAACAACAACAACAACAACAACAACAACAACAACAAAAAGTAAAATAACTCAAACAAGTCGCGCCTTCATCAGTTCTTAACAGAATCTATATAAATACATCAAACTTTGTGTTTGACCATAATCTACTCTGGCTGCCTGAGGTCCAAAATTAAAACAAACAGCTACCACTACATTCTCTTCAACTATTTAATCTAAAACCATTCATGAACAGTGAAGAAGAAATGTATATATTATGCGTACTTTGTTTGACTGTTCGCTATGGGGGCAATTGTGTACCATTTAGCAGTAAACATTTTTACCCTGTAAAGTAACAAGTTGTAAAATTTCGTGGATTTCTCTTTCATGAAGCAGCTCGATTTGTCACTTTAAGTCAATAGTATTTCGTATTAAAGAAAAAAGTCTGAGATGGCGTGCTCAATACCCCACCCCCTCTTCTTTTCCTGCATGTTAAAATACATACAATAATTAGTAAACGAAAATGTTCTACTTGCAAAAATGCAACATTAATGTCTTATGTTTAATTTATTGCCATTTTATGTACAGTTAAAGTAATAAATAATAATAAGGTCTTAGGCCATTACACTTGAAAGTTTTGGATAGTTAGTTTTCAATATCATTATCATTTCACACACACCCCCAACCCCCCCCCCCCCAACCATCACCACCAACCACCACCATCACCACCAACACTAGCCACCACCAACAACAACCACCACTACCTTCATCATCATCATCACCATCATCACTTTTATTAACTGTTTATAAAACACCAGCAAATTTGTTTACAGGTCAAACAGTACTTTAACTTTCTCCCTTAGTAAATAAAGTTCTGTTCGTTTATTCGTTTTCTCCCTCCACCACCTTCTCTTTTTGTTTCTCCTCCTCTTCCAGTCAGACGATTTGTCACCGTCTCTCTACATCTGTCTTTCTATTTTTTTTTATTTTACCCTCTCAGTGGCTCTTTGTCGTTTTCTAGCTGTTAAATCAGCTAAGAGCCAATACCACTTTTAGGAGGAAAAGGTCAACCTTGTTTTGAAAATCCATTGGTGACAAGAGTGAAATTGTCCTTATGTATACATGTAATGAGAAGTTCAGGGAGTTTGGCCTTTGTTAACGGGCTGTATTATCGATAACACTGTTTAATCAATCACTCATTCAGTCGCCTTACTCGATTCTTTCTTTCTTTCTTTCTTTCTTTCTTTCTTTCTTTCTTTCTTTCTTTCTTTCTTTCTTTCTTTCTTTCTTTCTTTCTTTCTTTCTTTCTTTCTTTCATTCTTTCTTTTCTTTCTTTCTTTCTATCTGTCTGTGTATCTATCTATCTATCTATCTATCTATCTATCTATCTATCTATCTATCTATCTATCTATCTATCTATCTATCTATCTATCTATCTATCTATCTATCTATCTATCTATCTATCTATCTATCTATCTATCTATCTATCTATCTGTTTGTCTGTCTGTCTGTCTGTCTGTCTGTCTATCTATCTATCTATCTGTCTGTCTGTCTGTCTGTCTGTCTGTCAAATTAACTGTTTTACTGTATTATGTATGTGCGTGGGTGATGTGAGAACATTTGTTTGTCAGAGTGAGAATGAAAATACTTAACCAGTGTGTTCTAAAAATAAACCTCTCACAAAGTCACGCTTATTGCTTTCACCGTAACGTCTGCGCGGGAAATCGATAGCAGACGACAAGAAATTAACTCCATGAAAGAGATATTCATCTTTATTTCACATAATTTACACCCACCCACCCACACACACTTATGAAGAACTCAGAACAGTTAATACAATAAATATTTTTTTGAAACTTATTACCTCCAGCCTTACCTCCA